>JAPQRQ010000002.1:6290741-6304704 GCA_037367365.1 Apogon talboti
GAGAGGAGAGGAGAGGAGAGGAGAGGAGAGGAGAGGAGAGGAGAGGAGAGGAGAGGAGAGGAGAGGAGAGGAGAGGTGAAACAAGACCCAAGAAAAATGACAATAGGAAATGAGACAAGCGGAAAGGAGACAAAAGGAAAGGAGATGAGACACGAGGAAACAAAAAGAAGCATAAAGGGACAAATAAAATTTGGCCACTAATAAAAATGAAACCAACGAAAAAAGGAGAGAACAAAAGGTGAGAAGATGAATCAGAGTGGGGACTGGAAAGAAGGGTAAGAAAGTGGAAAAACCTGAACAGTGAGGACAACGGAGAGGAAAGGAAAAATTGGAGGAGAAGGGAGGGATGCAGTGAGGTCCCAAGGCCAGCCACAGGGTCAGCTGTCAGAATGATAAATGGGAACTAATCCGCCCTTCTTGTTCTTCTTCTTCTCCTCCTCAGTCCCCACCCTGGCCTGCTTTTCTGCTTGACCTACAGTCTCTATCTATCTATCTATCTATCTATCTATCTATCTATCTATCTATCTATCTATCTATCTATCTATCTATCTATCTATCGTATTCATCCATACATCCATACATCCATACATCCACCTACAGCATCATGCTGTTACCAAATACATGTTGCGATACCAGTTCAAAGCCAACTTTTGGATCACATTTGTTGGGATTAAATGTAATTTGCTCAGATTTACTGCTCCACTTTGTGTCTGCTACCCGGTAACTAATTGTGTTTCAAAATGAAATGCTTACGTTGCCCTGGCAAACGACGAAACCCCTACAGGTAGCAGTTTCTTGGCTTAAATCCCTCTCGCAATTTACTCCGCTCACATTGTTGGCAGCCAACAACAGCTTATTTCAAGTAAAGGGTCAAAATAAATCAACAATGTGCAGGTATTGACAAAGACAATCTGTGCATAAAACAGGTTACAAATTATATTTGGAGGCTTTCAAACAAGGTTGAGACAAAGACGGTCAATATTACATAAATCATGTATTAAAGAGAGGACGTCTTAAGAGGCGAAATAAAAAATCTATAAAGGTGAGGAGGCGGTTTAATGACAACTGGAAGGGGATATGGGTTTGGCAGGTGAGCATGTGTAGAATTGGCTGAGTGTGCAATCACAGAGTTGCTAAAATTGACAAAAGCTCACTCGGGTGCATCTCCGTTGACATTCTAATGAATTAATACGCTTTACCACGAACCATTTTGCTAAATCGCTGTATGACTGCATTTGACTGAAGACAAATTTACACAACAATTGGGAATGAGCAGTTGCATAATGCCTTTGCTCATACACATGTGCGATCATGGTGGTAGTCCTTGCCACCAGCGTGCAGAAAGATGATTTTGTCTCTATTGGAAGACTGACAATACATCATCCTATTACAGGCTATTGTTTCTGGCTGCAGCAACAACATTTATTACAATAGATCCAATGCAAACTTTGTGTTGGTGTGTGTGAACGCTGGAGAGATTTCATCAGAAATGTTTCGAATTAATCAGAATGCGTATGTATGTGTGCTTACCCCCCCCGTTTGTAAAGGTGTAAAACTGCATTTGTGGCTTCGTGCTGTACTTGTTTGCGCGAAGCAGGTGTGTGCATATATGTATGTATGCGTCCTGATGTGTGTGCAGATCTATTACTTATGCGGGGGAGGTATAGTGGTATTGGTGCAGCGTTGCAGGGGAGAATTGCTCCTTTACCCACCGAGCAATCAAGCAGCTGTCCTCTGTATAAACAAACAGGGTACAGCGATCAATACGGATATCAAACACGTCCCACTGAGGGCTGTGTGTGTCTGTGTGCTTAAAGGTGTGTATGACAGACAGACACAAACAGGAAATATAAGAAACAAGGCTCAAGGAAGTGGGATTGAAACTCTAACATACACACAATTCGGTAGAGTGTTAACAACGCAATATAAAGACCAAACACTGAACACGGGCTAAACTTAATGAAATCTTTATGTTCTAATCAACTGATACCGTGTTTACGACCTGTACTTGGAGGTTTGTAGCCTTTAAATAAAACTTACATCTCCACAATGCCCTCAGGCAGGTTGGCGGGGATCTCAGTGAGGCCTTTGCGGCGACAGTCCACGATGTTGTTGTTGCAGCTGCAGCTCGGCGGACACACGGCCACCTGAGGAGCACACGCCCTGGCCTCAGTCTGGGTTGGACCTGTGGACGGCAGGACAGCAGGAGACACAACCTGTCAGGGACTGAAGGTGTTCAAGTAGAAGTGTCTGGAGCAACTTCACATACTTCCAAGGTACATGAAAGTTTGTTTATTTATACAGTACCTTTTGCACTATATATTTATTTATTATATGTAGAGCAAATACTTTACACTTTCTACCTTTTCTTTCTACATAGAATAAAAGGGATTTTTATATGAAACATTTTCTAAAACATTCTTCTTTGTTCCTCTGTATTTGCAGTTTTTATAGGTACATGCAGTATGTATGTATTTATTTATTTAATATTACTTATTAACCTTTATTTGACCAAGAAGATGACTTACAGAATTACAGAGTTACAGAAAGGAGAAATTTCAGCCATACATCCAAACAAATAACGTACATAAAACACATAGTAAAACTCAGTGCTACAACCATACATAAAACACCAGACTAAAAACACACATACAGAACACCACCGATAATTTAAAAGGTGCTAAAAGTATTCAACAATGTTCCCTCTCAAAGCAGAACTCGATTCAATCAGTTAAAAAAACATCTACATCCAGATTTTTCCCTTTTCCACTTCATTTAAAATGAACTACATTACACCAAATATGCATACCCCGTCATTTTCTAAAATTGAAGTTCAACCCCCACCTGTCCCACGTTCTAATATGGGTATGAATCATGTCTCTGTTGGACACTCCCCTCGTCTCTCTACTCACATGGTACAAAGATTGACCTCGAGACACTGATTGATATGAAAAGCCATGTTTGCAGATTCCACATCAATCAATCAGTGTTGATGTTCTTTTTCATGTTTCATTTATGTAAAAGCAGCTGGTTATGTATTTCCTGATGAGCCTGATGAAGGTTCACGAGACAAAACATGGTCAGTATTCACTTTAGAGTTAAATACAGTTGTTCTATATGACAGGTGCTGCAGGATTATGGAGATATTAAATTTCATTCAATATCATAATGTAAATTATGTGCACTAAGTTCATGCAACAATCCTCTATCAAACATAAATGCACTATTTTATAGACTTGTTATAGATATATACTATTAATACTGTTAATATTGTGTCTATTAATATTTTATGTCCATTTTTATTTTATTCTACTTTAGTTCTATTCTTATTTTACTGTTTGGAAAATTTTGTATTCTATTCTCTTTCTCTTGACTTTTTAGTTTTTGTAATTTTATGTTCGCGCTATTCTTATTTTCCTGTTTTGTTTTTTTTTTTTTATTATTCACATTGTTGCACTGACTGGTGCAGTACTCGTAATTTCATTGCACACACAATAAAAATAAAAGCTATTCTATTCTATTCCACTACTAATATTCCACACTACGTCTTTGCTTTTTTGGTAGCTTTGCATCATGTCAGAAACATATTTTTGAGTATTTTATTAAAAGACTATGATTTAAATCATCTGTGGGACGTCCTCTTCGTTGACTAAGATCCTCAGGTCAAGATTTTTTTGACCATATATAAAAAAATTCCCGTTCTACCTCTTGATAATGAGCAGAGGCTGACGAGGAGCACCTGAATGCAGCATGGAATGCTCTGTATGAGCCTGACTCTGTCATAATTTACAAGCAAGTTCTTTTTTTGACCATGTCGAACACTCCAGACAATAATATGACCTATCTGTAATTTATTATGACCCTTACATTCTGAACCTTCGGACTGATCTCATTATGTTTACTTCACATGCGCCCATGCCCTCGCTGTGGATCTTAATTAAGTTAATTGTTAATTTACTGGCAGGAGAT
Organism: Apogon talboti; assembly: GCA_037367365.1. Lineage (NCBI taxonomy): Eukaryota > Metazoa > Chordata > Actinopteri > Kurtiformes > Apogonidae > Apogon > Apogon talboti. The sequence goes on from JAPQRQ010000002.1 coordinate 6,294,711, forward strand.
GGTAAGCTTTGGTTAGTGAGTGCAGCCTTGAAGACAGTGCTGTATGCGTCATCACATTCATTTGCGAAAAAAATATGCTTTTGTAATTTAATGTGGTTGAAATCATCACTAAAACTGGATTTTTTGATTGTAAAAATAAATAAGTAAACATGAAAAGGAATGAATAGTCAAATGTGATTTCACTGACAAAATTCTGAAAACGTAGCTCCACATATGCAATAGAAAAAAAAAGCAATATACAGTAAAAATGAATATTAGAATACATATGATTTGCTCACAAAAATAGCAATAGACCGAAGTGAGAAACAGGTATGGACAAAGGTGGCACAGAAACAGACGGTCAAACAGGAAATTGACACAGAGTCGAAAAAGGAAAGCTGAGATGAAACAGATGAATGAAGGAGGAGGAGGAGGAGGAGGAGGAAGGGGTGGGCTGTGAAAAGGGAAATGCAGAGACGGACAGGCTGAGAGGGAAAAGACGAGTGAAGTCTGACAGAGCTGAGTGAAAGAAGTGCAGCACGAGGAGGTCTACTATAGAGCATGTAGGCAGAAAAGACGAGCAAAAGGGCTAATAAAGAGAGCGCAGGCTGACAGTCTATTAGCACAAAGGGCTGAATCAGAGGCCTATAAACACTGTCTACTCTATAGTATCTGCAGCTGATAACACAGCTGCTCTTATTCTGGCCTTTTAGCTGATTAGGCGCTCTACATGGTGTAATTCTTTCAGCATTATAAACTCACCGCTGAACTGTCTAGACGATAACAATGCTCCTTATAATAACGGCCTTTAGTGTATATCTTTGTTATGAGTCAATAGTCTACATGAAATTTTGCCATGACTTCATTCAGTCTTTTAATGTGTATTTTCAGCTTTAAATGATTGAAAAGTTACTCTTATTATGATCCAAGTGTCAACGTGATGTGGCTACAGCGGAGCCAAACTGGCAGGTGTTCCGCACTGTTATATTTTACGGGCGTTGTTTGAATAAATGTTGTTAATGCCAAGTTGGGCTATTTTATTATGATCATAATATAAGATTCCTGTGATAATAAAGGCTCAGCATGAGTCTGCATGTCATGGGAAAAACTGGGAATGTCTTTGAATTCAACTTCAGAGTTTATTCAGGATTCATGTACGATGCGCGTCGTCGTCGCCTCACCGTTGCAGACAAAATCCTTCTTCTGCACGTCAGGGACGTTGAGGCCTCTCATGTGGGCGGGGGCCATGCACTGGGTGAAGGGAGCCAAGCCCCTTCTAGCTCTGAGCCAATCGGAAAGCCAGGACAGGTGACAGTCGCAGAGCAGGTTGTTGGAGTGCAGACGCCTGAGATAAAAGAGGAAGTCAGTTATATTTAGGAAACTGTCAGAGCCAAAACAAATAATCTGGATATTTACTATTGAGATTGTGTAAAGGAGGGGGGGTCAAACTCATTTTAGTTCAGGGGCCACATTCAGCCCAATATGATCTAAAGTGGACCGGACCGGTAAAATAATAATAGCCTATACATAATAACAACTCCAAATGTTTCTCTTTGTTTTAGCACAAAAAAAGTGCAATTAAACTATGAAAATATTAACATTTATAAACTGCTCTTTCACAAAAAAGGTTAATAACCTGAACAACCTGAAATTTATTTAAAAAAATAAATACAGTTTTAACATTATGCCTCAACTTCAGTTATCATTTATACATGCACATTACAGTGGATTTACAAAGGCACAAAACATTTAGTAACAGGCATAATATTGTTAAAATTTGAGAGTTTGGAATTATTTATAGGTTATTAAGCTATTATTTTACTGGTCTCATGCACTCAAGATCAGATTGGGCTACAATAAGTTTAACACCCTTGACTATTAACATGTTCAGTGTAACTGTTGGGCTTTGTAAGTTCATCCCACTGGTCAGATAGAAACCTTTGGCGAGCCAGTTTTGGCCCACGTGCCATATGTTTGACACCTCTAGTGTAAAGTATATCCATAGCTAAGATTGAGGTCAGGTTTAGGTAAAATGCCAACAGGTGCTGAACATACAAACACACATACAAACACTCAGATTTCAGTTCCTCAAGGTCTAAGACGATACAACTCCATTTAGAGAAGAGTCACATATGGGGAAATCACAGCCTAATAAGCAATAGACACAGAGAGAAAAACTGAAGGAACATTCACAAAAAGAATGAAAACATAAAGATTAATCAGAAAAGGAAGCAAATGGAGGAAGATTGTTTGTTCTCATCAGCAGTTTTAAATAAAAGAAAGGTAAGAATGACAGGAAATTTTGACGTTACGTTGCATTAACGGTTGAATACCTTAAAAATCTCACATGATCTGCCCTTGACTGTCCTTCACTGGATGATGGACATTTCCAAAGTAGGACAAATACAGTAAAACCTACATTTTCAGTGACCCCATCCTGTCACACGTTGTCGAATCTTTATTTAGTTCACATTTTTACCTCGACTCCTTTCTCCTTTCATTTTTATTCATCTAATTTCATTTTTATTCATCTAATTTTACCCTTTCCTATTTCTTTTTTAATTATCATCTAAGTTAACAATGACTATTGTTCTATTAGATTTGCCTGCATTATTTATCTTCTGTGATTTTTGTAAGTTTCCTTCCTTATGTTGACTGGTGATGCTGCTGCTGTGTTCTATATAAAAATTATACGGTGCTGTATAGAAACTTTTACATTTAGATGTATTTATTGATTTGACATGGACCTAACAGTTGGATTGGAACTGCAACATAGAATATGAATAAATACCAAATGTACTGTATTAAGTGCTTGCAGCAAAATGCCTGTTACGGTGAAAAAGAAAAGAAAAAGAAATAAATGGAGATATAATACAAGTAACAAAACACTACAGTCCATGAGAAAATGTCACATGTGACAAGTGTTATTCCTGTTTCAGATACAGATTAACACCTCTATCACTATTATTATAACTATTATCAACTCAGTAACAGTTCCAAGGTTTTGTTATGTAATAAACACTGATTCTCCAAATGTGGTTTTACGCCTTTCAATGCAACAAATACCAACATCCATGTAAACATTAAACATTTAACCCATAACCTTTAAGTCTGAATACATTATGAGACTGTTAAAGCTTCATCTGTTGAGTTTTCCTAAAAGAATGGTAGCAATGCCATTGTGGTCATCTGATCATATATTCATTTAACAGGCTTTAATTTTGATTGTGATTCTTATTCTGATCATTATTGTAGTTGTAGAAGTAGTATTAGTAGTAGTAATGGTGATAATGTGGATACATAATATCGTGTTCATCTTTAATGGACTTGCCCTTTCATCCAGCTGCAGCTATGATCTTAAAAATCCCAGGTTTAATATAAGTACAACCTTTAGATGGGCTTAGATAGATGGAGTATGTAAAATCAATAACTATGTCCTATAGATCTTGCTCCAAAAGGCCATTCTCAAACACTGGGTTTAGAAAAATGATCCTTCCACTAATCTATTTATCAATACTGTTACAAATACACATATTTTAAAATTAATGAGCTTCTGGAAAAATTCTGTTTCTTATTTAGCAAATGAGATCTACCTGTCATAAATGCTGTACATAAAATGACTTTGATTTATGTGAGGCTCTCTGTCATGAATTTCTGATCCCGTAACCTCGTGTGTCTGCTCTCATTATCCCCAGAGAAGCTGGAGTAAATGACAACGCTGACGTATCATTTAAGTAACATTTTCACCCTGTTAGCCTTTGGAAATGTCACTTGTAGCATTACTTAAAAGTAGGAATCAATATAGAACGCATCAGGTGGTGTTTGCCAGGGCTGAGACGCTTTAAGGGCTGCTGGTGAGAGAGCGAGAGCGAGGCCGAGATGGGGAGTAGGAGTGCAGATGAACGGCAGAATGTCTTGTCAGCGTATTATATGCCAGCCGGGATATCTAGCCTTTCAGAAGACAGGCCTCCCTTTGTAATAAAGCAGAGGACAAATCCTGTTATGGAACAGAGATGGGCTCGTTGATGCTAGCAGCGGGGGCAGTGGGTTTTAATACCGCTCTCCCATTATAAATCCAGTTTATAGTCAAGCCCCCGCCTGGAGATAGCCACATCCCGGCCCACCCCCGGCTTAGCTTTAATTACTGACAAGTAGGATTAAAACACAGGGGAGAATGGGAACAGGCAGGGGTTATGGAGAAAGAGCTCTGCTTGTGTGGATCATGTGTGTAGATGGAAGTCAAAGTGATGCTGTTTATTGGTTGTGGGTCACTCAGGGCATCGCACACGGTGTTTCTGTGAATGTGTGTCTATTTAGCAGGTAGGTGTGTGTTTTTTTTCTTAGAATCAGGTCCGGAGGGGCATTGAGTACATCTTTATTACACGGAATTACACAAAAATGGATAAAGCGACAAGCAGCGGGAGGTTTAATCTTTTCACTTTTTGAGGCTTGTGTCATGTAAGGTGATATTTAATGTGAAAAAAGGAAGGAAAAAGGGGTGATGGATAGAGACGGAGGCACACACACAAGTCAAAGGGACGCTGCAAACATTTGACTGAATTTGTAAGATTCAGATTCTTTTATAAAGGGAACAAATTCAATACTGGGATCTTAAAAAAAAAAGAATGAACACAAAATTTAATGCAGAGGCAGCTCAGGGGATGAGGATGAGGGTAGGAACATGAATATGTAAGAGACTAGAGGACCATAATGGGATGGAGAAGACAGGAAAAGGATGGGACGAAGAGAAGACCATCTGATCAATCAAAGAAAGAGAAAGGAAGAACTGTGGTGTTCAGGAGAAACGAGGAAATCAGAGGAGACAGTCAGTCAGTGTTGACAGAAAACAGAAGCAGACAAGGGCTTCTGATTAAAAGATATTGGATATTGGTAACTCTGCACTCAATCTGCTTGCAACTGTGTAGCAGAACTGCTGCCTGAAAACCAATTTTAAAAGGCTGATTTCGAGCCGTATCGCTGCTAGACTTGCAGGAGTATGTAGGAAATACACAAATATCAGCCTGTGATTGGCTACTGATGAGGACAAAAAAATAGCTATAAAAAATAAATATCCTTATGTGTTTTTGTTATCCAGCCTGTGTTTTGATGGCGTGATTTAGAAATCCCCCTTTTTTTTCCTTTTGCCTCTAAAATACGTTGACTTGGGGAGGAAATCCCATTCTACACATGATGCTTTGGCAGGATTCAACCCCAGTGTGGCCAGCAGGAATGCAACCAACGGCCTCCCTCTCAGACACTCCCGGGGGATTATGGGTAGACTGAGACTCCCTTGAGATGTTGTGCCATCGCCTTGGCAACTGAAAGATGTTCACACAACCAAAACCCTCCAAAAAAGACACAAAGGAGTCAAAGTCTTTCCCTCCAATCAATACGAGCTGGTGATCGGGCCTTGGGTTCATCCTGGATCAGGATTTGTGTGTGTTTTCGTGCGTGTTTGTATCTTTATAATGTGCTGACATCAGTGTAAGAGGTCCCTCCTAATGAATCAAAGCACACTGAACTACAGGGTCTAAACAAGGCTTTCTTGTGGTATTAATGAGGTTACCATTACTCAAGTGACTGTCTCTGTATCCATCTCTGTGTGTGTTTTTGTGTATATCTGTGTCTGTAATGGCCACATGATTATTCACAGTCATGAAACAATAGAAGGCTTGGTCTCTTATAATGGCATGATTAAATGATTACACACAGACCCATAATGCCACACTGTGAGTGGCAGAGCCTATGTAAAGAGGGCATTAATGCATGTTGGGCATGTGTGCGCAATATGGGTTTTTGTGGAACCGCAGAGTGCATGCATGCGTGTGCGGCTGCAGTGTATGTTAGTATTTATCCGCGTGTGTGTGTGTGTGTGTGTATGTGAGACTGGGTTTTCTACTCACAGCGTCCGCAGCTTGGGCATATGGTTGAAGCTGGACAGAGGGATGAGGGTGATGTTGTTGTTGTTGAGGGTGCTGGACACAGAAACAGAGAAAAATGGGAAAGAAGAGGAAAAACAGATTGTTAGAAAATTAAGGCTCCAGTAACATTTATCGTGGTTAAACGTGGACACAAAAGTCAAATCCAATAACAGCCTTAATATGGACACAAACGCTCGCCACCTTTTTAGTGACCTCTCATTGGAAAAAACGGCAACAGATCTCAAAAGACGGATTTGCGTCAGAGGTAATGTTCCCCAACCTGCTGGCCTGCAGAGATACTTGGGAAAAACGTCTTAAATAACAAACGTGAGGATGGAAAATGGCACAAAGGGTATTATGTGAAACCTGTAACAGGGGGACACATGTAGACTCGCCTTTGTTTTGTGGGGAGACATGTCAAAAAAGTTTGGGGATCACTGTTTCTTTTTTTTCTTTTTCATATCATGAATAAAATCATTATCCGCCCACAAAACAGGACCAAGCTGCTTTCCGGTTAAAATGATGCTTATTACATTGGAAAGCGGCAAGTCTTTAGCCGTACAAATGGTTTTAGTAGCATCTAAAACCTCTGTAGTTTAGTCTGTAGGAGTAAAGTATCCACTGTAGTTAACTTCTACGTCATTTATTTCAACAAATCACACTTAAAGAGGCTGGTTATGGGCCATATGGTGGAAAAACAACTGGAGCCCAGTTTTATTCAGTTATACTCACAATTTGACCCTAGTTTTTACCTGTCGACATGAACTAATTTGACTCTTTTCTTGTGTAATATAAGCAACATATTATTCATTATTTTAATCTATTTCTTTGCTGTTTACATGGACTTTTCTGAATGTTTCTTTATGAAAATCCTATGCTGTATATGTGCAATATAAACTGGACATGCAAGGGCGTCAATTAAAACAACCCTTATCAGTGTGGTTTGATAAATTACTATAATTTTTTTCCTTCTGAGAGGTTATTAAATGCATTATAATTAACTGTAGAAGAGTTTATAAAGCAGTAGACACGAGTAACTAGCAGTATCGTATATTGGAGTTGATTGAGGCTGTTCAGTGATTAATATTTTCTGATATTGTGAAATTATACACTTTATTTATTTATTTTTTGTTCTGTTGGTTACTCTCTTGACATGACTTGCTTTTGTTGCTGTTGGAAAGAAAAGAAAAAAAAAACTAAAACATACAAGCACCAGTGGAAACATTTATGACACAACAAAAAAACAAAGACATCTTCATTAACATCTGATTTTGTGACTTTTTTCAATTCTCATTGGGCAGAAACTCAATTAATCAAATTCATTTGATATATTTCACAGCCCTTCGATGATACATGAATGTACAGAATGTAAGGCAGAATTATGGATGTGTATTGTTAAGATTTTATACTGTGCATCTATCTGGAGTTTTAACAGTATTCTTATTGGCTCTTTTTTAGGTTACGCTTAGATTCACAGTTCGTATTGAGAACACAATTACTTGATTTGCTTTTTTTTCCTTCAATTTGTGGCATAATTAATGGAAAATATAGATTTTTTTAGACAGACAGTGCAACAGTATTGCTTTGAACTGATCACTGTCATACATTCTGATTTTGTTATCATACCCATGTCAAACAAATATCATAAATATTTATTTACAGCAAAAGAAAATAGTGTTTCATTCATAATTTTTAAGAATACAACTGAATGCAGGAGTTTTTCTTTATAATATTTTGATAGTGCTGTAGTTTACTCACAGCCTCCAGATCTGTAACTCCATCTGCTCTGATTTCAGACGATGTTCCAACCATTTCACATTAAATTTACGAACCAGACCTGTGTCTAAACAATCAGCAGCTACCGATCAGTTTTAATTTCCAGGCTTTTATACGTGACGTACACAGGCCAGATGGACATTTCTCGTCCTGTACTCGTCGGACCATCCCTCTTTATAATTTTATTATCTTTGTAGATCGGTGTGTTTATGAGCCAGCCCTTCTCTGCTTTGAGTGTTGTGGTTTCTCCTTTTTCAGCGTTGAAGTTCTTATTGATCTAAATTGTCCATAGAGACTGTTGTAATGAACGAGTGTATGCAGTATATAAGTAAATATATAAGTAAAACAGTCTCATCCGGACAAGACACTGCACTGGTGAATTCTGACTTTCTAACTGCGGTGTCGTTATTGTGCCAAGTCATCAACTAGAGTTTTAACTCATCCTTTATTGACACACACCTTCTCAATCTGTGCTTCTTCCATCTCTAACTCATAAGCAGGTCACCGCTGTCTGTAGCTATTAGCTTACTCATAAACTACACTCTATCTCATATGTAGTATCGACCTAAAGTGGAATGAAAAACAAGGTTGACTGTCATTACAACCAAACACACACACACACACACACACAGGCAGTCCCACTCAGTGTTGTAGAAACACAATGCCTATTGATTCCCAGTGTTTTTCATGTACAGAAATGGAGACAGAAATGAGAGCAGTGGGGGGAAAAAAAAGGCAGAAAAATGGCTGTTCAATCAAAGCTGTGCACAGGAGGATCAGATTGCACGAGCAGACTAAAGCTGCATATATGAAACACACGGAGGGTGGGGGAAGAACACAAGCAGGTCCCGCAAGACTAAACAATCGTACACACATCATAAGAAAGTACAGTTCAACACCGCACATGCCTGGACAAAGACATACAACTGACAATGAACAATATGTACATGAAACGCAGGAAAAGTTAAATCAGCGAAGCCTGCGTTTGAACCAAATGACTGTTTCCTGCTGTAATCGCAAACGCATGAGGGATGTGTAATAAACAACCTCCTGCAACACACTTGAAATAAAATATAACGATTATTGTATATAATTAATATGCAATAATTATATACATTAAGCCTTTATTGGGCAAGTGACTATTTTTGGTCATTTCCGCACACATTACAAGACAGTGACAGCGACAGTTACAGTGAGGCAACAATCTCAGGTCCAATGTGTTCTATGTTGTTGTAATTTTCTAAAACACATGTTCCTTTTACATTACATGTGTTTTTCTTGATTTTTTTAAATCTATAATTCATGGGTATTTTTTTCCACTTGTGGGCAAGGAACCAAATATGGTAACTTCATTGACTTTGACTTTCTACATGACAATAAAAAAAAAGTTTAAATTTCACCAAAGTAATAAAGTCTTGTTATGTCCTCCAATAGCACACTAGGGTTGAAATTCTGAATTTCAAAGTATTTCTATGAGTGACCTATAAAGGGTTAATAATAATATATTAATACTTTTCGATCGATAGCTTCAGAGAAAAGCTTAAATTAGAAAAACTGTTCAAATGGCGTAAAGTGATTTATTTTTTTTTTACATGGAAAAACAAGGAGTTGAGAGCTGGAATTTCTAAAAATTTATATTACAGCATAATTTTTCTGGTGGCTTGCAGGAGCCAACATCAACACAACCCTTTGCTTTGTTTTTGCCCAAGTTTCATGGATCATTAATTTCACTGGATAGAAAATGGAGCTAGTTTACTTTACATATCACCCGAAACCTTGTGTATTCAAAGAGTCATTGTTTCAGGAAGAATGAAGACGGAGCGATCATTTTTTATAACCCAAACCCATTCATTATTCGCTTTTGACGATGTGTTTTTAATGCTTCTGGACAAGGACGAGGTCAGCTCTCCCTTTGAAAAATGACCCGGGGTGAAATTAAAGGGATTTTTTTAACTGCAACATGTTTATTCACAAACACAGAGCGCCACCGCAGATTCAGATTCCACCGGCGAAAATCAAGGACGGTTTGTTTTAGATCGTCCGCTGTCGTCACAACTGTTGGACGGAGGCTCATTACCGGGGGTTCGCTGTGTTTTTACTAACACCCACTCGCTCTTAAAATAGACTGTTTTCGCTTCACATTGTTGATGTTACTACTTTTCTTTCTCTTTAATTCTCTTTCCTTCCGATTCTCTTCTACATTTTCCTCCTTGCCAGTACAGCCTCAGTGGCCTTGGTAGACGGATTAAGTTTCACACACACACACACACACACACACACACACACACACACAAACACACACACACACACACACACAC
>JAPQRQ010000002.1:6433028-6450118 GCA_037367365.1 Apogon talboti
AATTCATGGGACGTGTAAAAAAATAATAAAAATGCGGGACTGTCCCACACAAAGAGGGACATCTGGTCACCCTAGTCACATCTGATGACCATGAAAAAAGAAAAAAAAAACTAAAAACACATTTGGGCCTTCTCACTTATTGCACGATGTAGAGTCTCTGTTGGTAATATTTCAATACAACTCGACGTCATGAAATTTGTATTAAAGAGAAATAACAATCAATGTTCACTCCACCTGTCCTTCAGTCAGATTCCGCCTAAACTCATTCATTTCCCCGTAGCTCAAACTGAAGCTGTTTTATCGCTCTATCCTGAATCACTGGACTGACAAAAGCACAGCGATTTAGCCTAAAAAAAAAGCTGCCTTGAACACTTAATTTGTTTATTGGTTTGGATCCAAAATAACATGACAACACACAGTGACACCACAACGCAGTCTGCAGGTTTAGTTTTTATGTTTGGGTTTAAGAGCACTTCAGGGCTTCAGTTTGCAGTAGGAAAAGACTGTATGACAGCAAGGAAAAGCAATTAAAGTAAAATACATGAACCCACAAAGACCCAAACAGTCACTGGAAACTGAAACCATCTACTGGTGTAAAATGTTTAATAACTTCTGAACCACTAATCCTATCAATACATGTAAATAATTGAGGTAAAATACAGTTATTCGTCTTTTCATGGTCATCAGATATGATCCATTTGGATGTTCAAAGGCTCCGTAGTTACCATGGAAACACCGTCATCTTCTATAACATTGATTCACCAATAAAACCCACGGAGTTGAATCAATGACAGTGGATATAGATGCTCAGTTAAGGATATGTTTTGGTGAATAGTTATTTTTTCTTTAGTTTTGTCTGTTTCTGCTCAACTTTGATCTGAGGTTTTATGAACATTTTATGATCACCAAATTAAATACAGGAAAACACCAAATTTTCACTAAAAAAGCCGAGGGCAATATTATAATAAATGGTGATAAATCACTTAGGAAAGCTTAAATAAAGAGAAAAATTAATCTGGGAGCTGCCACCAAAGTAGCATTGGGTTAAATATGCCTTACATGTAAATGAATCTAGATTTTTTGGCGAGTCTTTATGTGAACAAAAGCTCAAACTAAGCTTTTTTAGAGCCTCATATGGTTCTGCAGAAGGGTGTTGTGATTTCCCGATGTCCCTGAACTACTCCTGTATCACATCCACCTCGACACTGATGGTCTCCATCGTGGTATATTTCCGACTTTTCAGAATCATGCAGCGGCTGGTGAAGACTCAGAACAGGGATAAAACAGACGCAGCAGCGAAAGGAATCAAACACTCACGCGAAATACAGCAAGACTACGATGACTTAGAGGGAAATCAGCGGTTTATTGGTCTGAATTATTCCACAACATTTCCATGTCATTAGTAGAGTAAAATACTAACCATATATCTGTTAAAATCTCCATTTCAAGCTTTAAAATACACAAAAAATCAGAGTGGGTTAAAGTTTTAAGTGTTTTTCTAACTCTGAAGTGAACAAACACACACCGAGGGCTTATATAAACATGATAAATACACTGTGCGCTCATCGCCAACCTGCCCCGCTGTGATTAAACAAAGTAATTGCACTAATACATGTGTCCTGGTGTTTGTCAGAGCGTGAGCGGCTGATTGGACCGCCGTGGTAGAGGTGAGAGGAGGCAGGCAGTGCAACCACTTGTTAACTATTCCAACAGCCATCAAACTGTCCCCGTGTAGACTTATCACACACACATCACGCCAAAGACACACACACACAGGAAAACTAATGGAGTCCTGCTTTTCATCAGGATAAACCCCCTTTTTCTGAGTCTATATCCATCAGCGCCATGTTGTTCCTGTTTCTTTATCTCTGTGTCTTTTCTGTGTTTCTCTCTATCTCTTGGTTTGACTTTGCTTCTTTTAATCCGTCCCTTCATATTTTATTAAAACAGTTCCCTCCCAACGCTGACGGGGCCTTCTTTTGACTGGATCAGACGCAGCGATGGCAGCTAAAAATGCGTCCTGATTGTCCGAAACACCAGGAAATAATCAAAGGAAAGCCCCCATCACGCTCGGCTGATTACATCGTCTGACAACGCAGTTTAGAGTCGGTTCATTTGGATAGTTCCTGTTGGAAACCTTTATGAAGTTTGTCAGGGGGATAACAACGCAGAGGACGGCGGTGACACTCCAAATCCTCGCACAATTAATACCGCATTCCATATGGTGACTTTCCACGGCCACGGCTGTGTAAGCTTTCAGTGATCCTTATTCCCACAGTGGGTTTGCTGAACTTTAATTAGTCTTTGAGCGGAAGCGGTACCTGAAAGATCAACACAGTCCGGGCCGGTCCTCATGTGCAGCATACATTAAAAATCCTCAAGGTCAATCTGTTCGCTTCGATCTATCATGTATACATTTGGCCTTAAAATACTTACTTTGCACAAAGTCTGGGTAATGATTTTAACACTTGGCTCAGTCTTCTTTTCCAAATAAACAAGTTTAAGTTTATTTAAAACGTGTACAAGAGTGACATACACTATGTGGACAAAAGTATGTGAACACGTTGAATTCAGATGTTTCTTTTTCTAACAGGGGTCTGGGATACAAAACAATGACTACAAATGTCATAATATACTTTTATACTCTCTCTCTTCAACCTCCTCCCCTCTGGCAGGCGCTACAGATCTCTGCACACAAAAACTACCAGACACAAGAACAGCTTCTTTCCCATTGCCATTACTCTCCTGAACTGTAGATAAGGTGGCCTCCACCATCTTGACCACAAGCTCTGCAATTACAGACTTCATCACTCTATGCATCTTGCACATTCTTTTTTTGCACTCCTTTTTTATCCACCACATATTTTTCTTGCACATTCTTTTTTTTTGCACTCCTTTTTTATTCACTACATATTTTTTGCACTAGATCTTATTTTTAATCTATTACTTGTATATAATGTTGATAAGTGTTTAAAGTATATTGTCTGTCTGTCTACTGTAGGGTATGTGTCTATAGTACTTCCCTGACCACTGAATGTATGCTTGTCCAGTTATTGTATGTCTAGAGAGCTAACATCTGCCGAAGTCAAATTCCTTGTATATGCAAGTATACTTGGCCAAATAAACCTGATTCTGATTCTGATATCATTGGAACAGGATATCTTACAGCTGTAGCCATGATGTGTCCCAATATTTTCGTCCATATATTTTATAAACATCAATATTCCTTAAAGTTTAATGGGAGATTTTTCTTCCTATGTGAGATGTGAAGAAAGTAGATGGTTAGTTGTGGTAGAAAATGTTTATTTAGAGTCAGAGCATGAAAAATATTTTAGAAATTTAAAAACAGATGAAGAAACACGTGTCCGAATACTTTTGTCCATATAGTGCATCTTGCTCTTTGTCAGATCAGAATGTGGGACCTGGACTCTACCTATAATCTAACATCACATTTAAGGCTCACAGGATGGAGTTTGATGGAATAATCCTGCCTTTGGATGACTATTTCTGTCATCATTCTTCTACATGTTTGTTTTCAGTCGTCCACATTACGTGACAGAACAACAGCAACCAATGACAAATCTGAATCTACTGGTAGACATGTCCTGTGTATCAGACTCTGCTTATCTGTAACACCTTTGACCAAATCTCATCAGGAGGTGCATGAAGATGTTGAATTTAAAATGTGTTCTACAGTCAAGGCATCATGGACAGAGGAATTAGAAACCAGGAGATAAAACTCATCATGTGACAGATCTGTCTTTGCAGCTGCATTGTTTTAAGCTCTTGCAAATTCTTCTATTCACTCACTAGATCAGGTCATGCTTTTGTAGAAGGTTTTTTTTTGTAGAAGAGGTAAATATATGAAATGAAAACTGCAACCTAAAATAAAACGTAGGTGAACAACTCATATGTATACGTTATATATAATGTTGATTGTCTTCCTGACCTCCTTACTTGTGGTATTAAATGACCACTTATGATATTTCTGAAAAAAAATAAAGATTTAAGTAAGTCAGAAGCATTCTCAATGTGTTGATAACAATGTAAATTAACGCTTTGTTATTATTGTTTGGCAAAGACACACTTGAGTTCAGCGTATCCCAATACTTAAGTCTATATAGTATACATCTACATCAGAATTCAGTGATAAAAATAGAAACAGTTCATACATTCAAGATTGAAGATTCAAGAATGTTTATTGCCATTGTGTGCACGTAACGAAATTTTTCTTAGAGGTAGTTCTCGGCTAGATTAAAAAAATAAAAAAAGAGAAAATATAAAAACATTCAAGAATATGTACATGAATATAAAAACACTAGGAATAAGTATATCAAGGCTATGTACATTATATTTAAAATAAATGTAAAACACAGTATGTACAGTCCAGTGCAGTAGAGTACATGACAATGGTATTAAAAATCTAAGTAAAAAAGTGGAAAAAGACATTTATGAGCACTATCAAAAACCTAAAAGCTGATGGTAAAATCTCACTGGGTTTTGACTGAAGTAACCGGGGTGATGCTAACTTAGCATTAGCCGACAAAAACACACCATCCCTGCTGCGCTGCCTTACCTTGGCACGTGTTACTTTGTGAAAAAAGAAGACGATTAGAAAGACAAACAGAGGGTTTGTGTTTACGTAGCCATATGGAAGATGTGTTTGCCCACATCGAGTGCAGGTACGCATCTCTTTTGTCTTGTGTGTAGTTGTGTGTTGGTGTCAGTGTGTCAGGGTTGGCAGTGGTGGTACCATCTGTTTGTCATTCTAATGTTGACAGAACTGTTGCCCAGGTTAATTACCATGGCAACAGGTTAATTACACCAATTAAACATCACTGGCTGTACTGGAAACAGGCGCGCACCATCACGCAAATGTTGTGTGGTGGCCGGTAGATGATGAAAGACACCAGAGGAGCAGAGAAATGGCGTGCGATCAGGAAGCTCCTATTAGAACGAAGGCTAATGGTGATGAATGAATGGGGCGTCTATGTGTAGAAGAAGGTCTCTGTGTTGCATCTGACAGAGACAGGAAGTGGACGGGAAGCGTCTGACAGCTGGAGGTGGGCTTCGGGGTTGACGGGCGGTTTGGTGGACGACCCACAGCGGGCCGTCGAGCCTTGTGCATGTGCGTGTGTGTGTGTGTATGTGGGCGACTCGTGGGGATAATCCAGAGTAGGACTCCTCACCTCGAGGCTCGTGGAGGGACGGGGCAAAGGGCCAAGTCACATACACATGAAGACACAAACGCACAAATGATATTCCAGATTTTCCCCTCTTCCCGCTGGACCCTCACACACATGATAAACTATGTGCACGGCTGTGTGAGCGTGTGTGAGCGTGTGTGAGTGTGTGTGTGTAGCGACTACCTCCCCGTGAAGGACTATCAATCTACATCAGCTGAACGTGGAAAAGCTGAATCTGATGGATTTATCTTACATTCCAGCTTCGACTGAGCCTGACAGGGTCAAAATGTGCTGATGCTGTTCATTGATGATTTAGATCATTGCAAAACGCTACACAACCATTTACAGGAAAAGGACTTCCTGAAATCACAGCAGTTAATCTTCCAAATCACCATGGTAAGACACCTGGTAAACATTTAAGCCTCTCTGTCAATATTCAACAACAGATTAAGACATTTTTTGTTTTCTTTGCTCCACACATGACAGGTAGTTTTGTTGTTTCAAGAGCAAAAGGAAATATTTTATATTATTGGACTAATTATTATTAGTTTTAATTTTTTTTAGTGTTACTTTAATATATATATATATATATATATATACACTGTATATACTATATATCTCTTTGATTATTTTCTTATTATTTATTGTTGTTTATTTCTACTTTGGTTACTTTGCTGTTTACGCTCATTTTGGTGAGGTTGTTGTGTGAGATAAGTCTTTTGGGATTTTTGGTCTAACCTGGACAACTTTCTGCATTTAGATCTTTGTTTATCCTGCTTTTCTTTTCTTTTTAACTGTGCAAAGAAAGAAAGAAACAAGCAAATAAAGTAATAAGACGAAACAGCAGTAACAGGGAATTAATGATCTTTTTGCAAACATATATTGTTCCAAAAATGTTTTGCTACTTAAACTTCACTGCAGGTTCAAACAAATTCATGTTTAGACTTCAGACTTCTGTCAGACCCGTTTCACATTCACACTTACCTTCTCAATAATACTGGACATTTTTTGTGACTTCTCATAACAGCTTTATGTTTTTCTGACTTTCCAAATGAATCTGTGAATTTCCTAAGTTCTGTATTTTCATTAGGTTTAAAAAAAAAAAGCGCAGAAGGCAATCCATTTCTTTTTTATGGAAAGCTGAGTTTAAGCTGTAACCAGCTCCCACAAAAAAAACTGCACGTTAGGCTGTAAAGTGTCTTGAAATTAACACTGAAATAAATGATACCTGATTGAGTTCAGTGCTCATTTGAGACCTGATGAAAACCCACAAATACGGAACTTTATTAAATCATGTGGAAAGTCTGAAAAACATGAATCCAAACCCTGACATCACAATGTATTAATGAGAACTTAAGCAAAAACGTTCTGTAACAGGTCTTTAAAGGGTTAAAATCCAATTAACTTCACAGCAGAGATATTGGTTATAAGTTTAAGTAGCAAAAAAAGAATATACACACAAAAATTAATCTGATAATAATTCCCTGTGACTGCTGTTTCGTGGAAAGTCAGACAAACATACAATTGTTCTAAAATGTCAACAGAAAAACAGCCTATAATTCAGATTTTTAGCTTTTTTACCCGACTTATTACAACTTTAACTCTACTTCTTGCTTTCCTAAAGTGTAACAGCAGCATTTTCACTCACTTTTGAAAATAATTATATATTACAAAAAAACTTGTTGCTCATAACGTCTCATCTAACTGATTTGAAACCACTTCAACGCTGATGTATTTAATAGGCAAAGACCTTCACATCCAGCGGCCACTGACATATACTTTTCCCTGCTGATTTATAATGTCAGATCTTACTTTCATGAGCGCTGGCCAGACATCACTTCTCTTTTTGGGAGTGATGGAAATCTCATTTTAAGGTTGCACTCTTCATTTACTCTACAAAACTAATAGGTTTTTCTACAGATACATCTGGCACATTTCCCCACGTACACACACTCATATATATGTAAACCTTTTTGGCCTCATTTGTGGTGTTTTCACCGTTGTGCGTTCGCCATAACATCTAAACAGCGAGCGTTACCATGGATTCGACGGACAAAACCTGTTAAAATGAGAAAATGAAAATGTCTAAAGTATCATTAAAAACCCTGGCTGGTCCGTATCTTTCATAAACCTTTACTTTGGTTCCAATTTAGACCCGAAAAAGAAAAGCGCATAAATCATTCGTGTGATCCTGTGAGATTAATCATTGCTTTTAGTATTAAAACATATCGCTGTAATCGCAACAGTTTTCTTCGCGCTCTTATCCCCTCATCTCAATACGCTAAGTGGGAGCCAGTTAATCACTTCCTCTCCTCTCTTTCCTTTTTCTTTCTTCCTCAGACTTCAAAGCCGTCTTCCTCTCCACCACCTCTCCCATCTCACATAGTCCAGCACTAACCACCCATAAAGGGCTGCTCACTTTAGCACCAAACAAACCACTTGCCTCATTACACACACTAATTGTTAAGTTTCCACTCTTTTCTGCAAGTTTCATTCTGTTTTTCCATGTTGTTCTTCTTTCTTGAAAAAAAAAGCACACTGAAACACCAATATGCATGGAAGTATTACAACATTATTAACTTTTCTGCACAGATTTGATGCAATTTTTGAGATGAGCAGTCAGGTTCTATAGTCAACCTGTTTACATGCACTGTAATGTTCCAATCATTATCTGATTTCTGGAGTTATCACATTATTCAAGTGATCATGTAAACAGCATAATGTGATATGATTGATCAGATAACAGCAGTAATCTGGTTATGAGAAATCAGATTAACACACCTGGATTTATTTCATTCTTTTACCTCTGCATGTGTAAATAAATAAATAAGTCGTAGAAAACAGAAGTGATGTAGTCAAATATGAGCGGGAGACAATAATAGGAGACATACAGTATGTACTCCAATAATGGACAAAAATGTCTAAACCAGGGTTTTTCAATTGGCACATTTCTGAAGTGCATGTAAATCACAATTATCTGATTACTCCCAGTGATTAGATTTTTTTGGTCATGTAAACGGCTCACTAATTTTAACTTAATGTTTTAAACAGATATACACTCCCTGTTTTTTTTTAAATTATTATTATTCGTTTGCCTGTTTTCCCCATTTCCTTCTGTTCAGTACAGCTCTTTTTACTGCTGCTACTCTGTTAGTGATTAATTGAACAGTATATATGATTATATGAAATGTGCAAACCCATTACACATACAGTTTTCAGCTGTTATTGAACAGTGATGGATCAACACCATTAATACAGTAGAGATATTTACTTTAAATCTATATATTTCGGCGCTATGGCTCATTAAAATTCAGCTGCTATGCTTAATCATAGTGCAGCACACATGCCTGTATATACAGAAAAGCACACTGCGTACAGTTGTTTCTTGCTTTTGGCTTCATTCCTGGTGGCGTAAACAGATCCCGACACAGAAAAACAATGGTTATCTACGAGGGTTGCCTCTGTTTTTTTGCCTTATATGGAAAACTGGTCAACATAATGCTTGTAAACATGTCCCCAGAGTGTGATAAGAAGCACACACATGCATATTTAAAAGGCTATCATCACAGAAAATAAATAGACCCGTACGCACCATTTCTCCCTGATGCAGACATGCACATGCTCTATAGCGTCCATTACATTAAGTGAAGCTGTTCCACTGCATTAGTTCTCTTTAACACAACGGCGTTTCTTTGAGTCATTACTGAAGCCGACGCGTGTGAGGAATAAATAATTTTCCCATATTAATTTGAGATGATTTTGCCGCTCGTGAATTACTGAATTAACTGAATTGATGAAGCACGGTGCAAAGTGAACGGCAAGAAGAGGAATTATAGCAACTGTAAAAAATATAGATGGAAAAAAAAAGCGCACTGCAGACGGTAGTGATGTGGATCCTGCAGAGAACGACAGGTAAACAGGCAGCAGGTAAAAATAAACAGAGATGGGGAAAGAGGCGAGGGCAGTATAATGGCTTAAAAAGTTTGCATGTATAGAAAGAAAGGACGCAGAGCAGCAGAGAGCAGTGTGACGTCTATAGGGAGTAATTACTCCTGACAGTAGTACTAATGGTCTGTCTGTAGCTCAGCAGACTGGAACTCACTGCAAGGACTCTGGGGTTTCACTTTCTTCTGCTTTTTTTTGCCTGTTTCTCCTTCTATCACCAGGTTTCCATCGAGGTGAGCTCATTATTTTAATCTCAGTGCAAGCTATTGTCCTGATTTGTAATGGATAACAAGCAGCTGTTTGGTCATTTTGATTTGCCAACCTGACACACCGAGCATGTCATTGGTTCAGACCTGCACAAATGACTCACACTGAGTTCGGTGAAAAATGATCGTACACTAACTCGTATTTTCTGAAAAAGACTTGCACAATGGAAAGATAGAGGCACATTTCTGAATAAATACTGATGCAGTGAAGTTTCATCCAAGATGTTTCTGTAAAGTGTGAAAACATGGCTGGTGAGGAGGCCAGATTACTCATCATTCATATGCATAAAAAATGGATTTTAGATTTAGAATAAAGTACCTTTACTTCTTCTTCTATGTTCACTAAAGAATGCAGTTAACTCTACCTTCTGATGATCCTACACAGCCTATTTTATTTAATCTTTTTGGACTATTAGAGTGAATTCAGTTTATTTTTATGGAATTGCAGTTGTTTGCTTTGCATCAGTTGTATAAACATATTAGTCCTGCATTTACACTGACTTATCAGGCAAAGTAAATGACTCTGTGTTCTTAGCTAGTGCATCTATTTGCACTGGCTTTTAATACAAGTGTGTGACTTTTATTTGTTTTATCTTCTGGTTGTATTTTTAGATTTTAGATACTATTTATCTTATTTTTGTGTATCTGAATTATCAGTTTTAGTATATCTTATCTTCTATATCTATATCAGTTTTAATTACATCTTGTATTTTTACCTATATCCTTGTACAGCAAGTAACTGTACTATAGAAATAAACTTGACCTTGACTTTGATCTTGGTATCCTTTACTGGAGCTAAATTGTTTTATTTTATTTTTTTAGAATCTTCCAAGTCCATTTTGTCTGTAGTTTTACATTTTAAATGGATACAATAATCTCTAGGGCTATCCTTCTTTTATTGGAACTATAGTTTCTGTTGCATTCAGACTGTGATGGTTTGAATTTAGTTGTATGTTTAGGCATAAAACAACTCTGTTAAGGTTAGGAAAAGATCACAGGTAGGGCTACAACATCAATACTGCTTATCAAGTGTAATGTTTACAGCAAAAAGCACCCTGATAGGGTTTAGAAGTACTGCTCTTTAGTATCATCTTCTTTTATGTTGAAATGGGAGACAAACAGTTAGCAAAGATGCATTGACTAAAGAGGTAAGATGTCGACCTCCTGGTGTAAACATGTCAGGCCCTTGGGGTCATAAAAGGGAGGCCAGAGTCTGGACTGTCTGAATGGAGTCCTACAGGGGAAGTTCACTAGTTTGATAACATAACAATCAGAAGAACTCTGTGTGTATTTAACATCTTATCCATCGACTAGTGAATCGCAACGCCAATAAGATCGAACCTGAACTAAGTCATTAATTTATGAGACAGGTGTCATTTGAGGTGTTTCAACAGGTGAGGCTCATTTACAGCAGCTCAGCAGTCTGTCATGAAGCTGAACCAAACACACACACACAACACTTATTTCCCTTTTCATCTTTACATCATCAAAACCAATGGTTAAAAAAACAAACTAACCAGACATGTCACTAATTTCACAAACTAACCAGCTACGAAATCCACTCTGTTGAACCTGAAGACCAACTGTCATAAACATTAGGAGACTGTTCGCTGATGTCAGTGAACTGATGCGATTGTTTCACCGTGATACATGTGACCAAAGCTTAAGACGATGAGCTTCAGGTTGGTCGCTATATTTGCATCTACAATGAAACCGGCCATATTGTTATCTTCATCTAAAGTCCTAAGTATCACTGAGCCTGTTTACGTGACCTTAGAAATCTGAGAACTGGGAGTAATCAGATAATTGTAATAATCTGATCTGTTTACACGTACTTAAACATGATAATCAAAAATCCTGGTTTAGACGTTTCAGTCCATTACCAAATATCTTTCGGAGTATGTACAAACATAGCGATGGTAGAGTCAAACCTGCTGTTACTGTCTTCTGCTAACGTTTAAGATTCAAGAATGTTTACTGTCATTATGTGCACATAACAAAATGTTTCTTACAGGTAGTTCTGGGCTAGATAAAAACAAATATAAACACACTCAAGAATATGTACATCAATATAAAAACAGTAAAGAATATATATATCAAGACTATGTACATTATATAGACAATAAATGTAAAACACAGTATGTACAGTACAGTTAGAATGCAATTTGTGTGCAATATTGTGTGCAAATAAGATAGCAAATGTGTTTAACTATGTAACTTCAGTGTTCTACAATTTTGATTGTGTTACAGACATAAAACATTAAATAAATCAGATTAACCTGTATACATGCAGGAAGACATCGGAGTATTGGGGGGAAATCCAGGTGTGTTAATCCAATAACATTAATCTGATTACTGCTGTTTTCTGATAAATCATATCAGATTCTCCTGTTTACATGAACCCCTGAATAATCTGACAACTCCACAAATCTTATCAGAATCAGAGTGTTAGTGTGCATGATTTCACAGATTTCTAATCCAACATCCAACCAAACCCAACAATCCATCCATTCAGTACAAAAATGTGAGGCCCTGTTCTGTCATGTCCCTTTACTATCGCAATAGGATCATTTAGGGTTGATATCTATATGTCTAATTTATTTATTTATTCAGTAGACATGGGTAGATCAGTTTGGTTTGAAGGATTTCTAGGTTCTTTCTTATAGATCGGTATAAACCCTGCCCCTCCACAGTTAAAGAAGCCAGTCAAGGCGGTTCAGGCATCTGGTTAGTATCTGTGGTCCAAGGAGGCCCCGGGGCAGACCCAGACCCAGACCCAGACCCAGACCCAGACCCAAACACCCTGAAGAGATTACACCTCTCAGATGAACTAGGAACGCCTCGATGCCCTCTCAGACGAGCAGGAGGGCAGAGGGAGGTCTGAGCATCCTCAAACAGGACTTTAGACAATCACCTAAAGTGAATGGATGAATGGATGGATGGATTTTCAGCAGAAGCTCAGACAAGTTAAAGACTCCTTCTTCACAGCCTGTAGTACAGCTAAAGCCTCTTGTCTGTAGCATCTTCAGGTTTATTTCATGACATTTTGCCTGCATCTATTTTCATACCACAGAAGAAGACATTTTAAATAGATGCTGTAAGTTTCAGAGCCACATTTCAGATGCTTAAGGTATTTTTTTCCATTTGATTAAATTGATGAATAATTAAAAAACCTGTTAATATAGTGAAACACATTTGTACTGTATTAGTGATACTATGATGAGAAACCAGCCAAAAAGCAGAAAGACACGCCACAGTGCAAATAAGATTGATGTATATCTTGTGCAGGACAGACATGCTTTCTTATTTATTAGCAGATGTTTTAGCTTCTGCAGCCATGTTTGAAATGTTGAAAAGTGGGCAATGAGACTGAAGCAGGCATTATTATTCATCCCATCAGTGACAGTTGACGCCTAATGTCTAAATGCGCCGCTGAACAAAGTAACGGCTTTATAAAATACTGCACAGCCATCACCGGAGTTATACTATTTACTGCATTCTCCTCACCAGACAGGTTCTTTGTATTAAATCATTTCGTACGTGAGCACATTACGAGCAAATTTTGTTCTCTTTTTCAACTGTCAGAAGATTAGAGGATTAACGATCCGGCCACCAGCCATTTCAGACACCGAGTCTGGCATAAAAATACGTCTGCTCACTCCGAGAATGCTATTTCAGGTGCTTTAACGGACCGGAGATATTAAAAAAAAAAACGAAGTTGCAGTGAAAGGCCTGTATCTCCTCCTGAAGATGAATAAGTGCAGTTTCCATAAGGAGGGTTTTCATCGCGCAGATCTTTAACGTCTGATCTCACCTCTGGGCTGAAAGGAGCCAGCCATGTCAGACAAAAATGCGCCATGTGCGTCGAAGTGTATTTGAGCGGGCGTATATGTGTTTATGCCGTACGTATGTGTGCATGACGTGCATGTGCGTGCTCCGTATGTTATCTTCGAGGGCGAGAGCGTGTTGTTCCAGCAGCCCACGGGTCCCAGCCCCATAAATCACACCTATCATTTGAGTGCATTTACTGTATGTGTGAGCGTTAGTCTGTGTGTGTGTGTGTGTGTGTTTTTGTGTTCAGAGCCAACACCTGCTACTAATCACCACCAATGAAGGCCGGTTAAGGGAGTGTGGTGACGTGTTAATATTTTTACATCTTTTATACACATGCACACGCGCGCCGGCTCACACGTGCACTCACAGAAGTCGGGGATTAAAGGACGAGAACAAAGAAGTGATGATTGATACGTCAGCATGGATAAAACTGACAGTCCAAAGCAGAAGAATTGTAAAGACCGAAATTAAAGGCGAAGACAAGGAGGACGAAGAAAAATGAAGAAAAGAAGACAAAGGAGACAGACAGACAGATACAGTGTGCAGAAACACGAGGATGTGGATCTTCTTGATACACTTTGCTTTCATGCCAGCGAAGCATGACTGAGTTGAACTCACTGAAAGAAAGAAAACAGAAACTGAGACGTAAAGAAAGACAGAGATGTGGTGAGCAAAGAATGCAGAAAATAATGAAGACCTGCCCTTCCATTAGCCTATATCAGCCATTTTTTACAATACAAGTGAAAATCTTTCCATAGGAAGGTAATGCGAACAAGTGATGTCAACATCTAATCCTGCGCGTGCGCTTCTGCCTCTCGTCCGTCTTTCCAGATTCTTCTGCTCTGATATAAACCTTCATTTTCACCTTCCCTTCTCTCTCTCTCTCCTTCCAATCTCTGTCAACATGTGCTAGTCATTGTGCACTTCTGCTATTTTTGCTAAAAGCCAAAAAAAGTCAGATCTCACCACTTAATCGCTGCTACTTTAATGGGAAACAGAATAATATTGAAAAGTGGGCAGTGAAAGAGGCGGAGTGAGATGAGGGAAACAGGACAAGAAAAGGATGGGTGTTTAGTGTTACTGGTGCCGAATCCACATATGAAATACAGAAGGATAGCAGGAATAGAGTAAATAGTATAATATCATTAAAACAGAGAAGGTCTAGTGATAACAAGTATTCACATAGTTTCACCTGTGAATCCTTTGATTTTTATTAAGGGCCCTCTCAGGTGAAAACAACAAAATATTTTGTCAGATGTGCCTTTTCTTTAGATGGCAACGGCGTTTTTGGGGGTTGAAAACGTAAAAAAGTGAAACCATCTTCCAAAGTGTAAATCTTAATAACGCTACACGCTCACGTCACCGTCTAAAGGGTTGAAAACGCCAAACTGAGTGTTCATCCTCTCCTTTTTCCTGCTTTATTTCTTTCTGTCATTGAACAAATAATAATGTACTCTATATATTGTTTGTACTATATAGTATTGCAGACGAGTACACACCAGTCCAGGAAAACAACAACATGTTGGATTATTTCCCTGCAACGGACCTTCAAGTTGCCCTAGCCGCTCTAATTTACATCCAAGTCGTTTCAGGAATTGTCACGAATCTTTATAGAGAGCGCAGAAAAGAACCGAGAACAGGAAGAGAAGTAGAAAGGTTCTCCACAGGCGCTTGGTGTTGGTGTTGGTAGTGGTGGTGGTGCCACCTAGTATGCATACTACATCGATAAATAGGAAATTTCACATACTTTTGCGTGTACGTCTGCATGCAGATTATTCCCCCAAAACGCATGTCTAAATGCAGAATTAAAAGTGAGAACGCAACGCCACTTTTGAGTTTTGAGTTCAGATCGTTACTGTCTAAACGTAGCCTTAGTGTTATCAACAATATGCGGCCAGCACTGATTCATCTAGAGCAGAGGTTCCCAAAGTTGTTCAGCTTGGGAACAAAACGAGTAATGTCATGTCTTTTTGGTACCAGAACATAAGCAAAAATACAGTAGGAATTGCCATAACATCAACTTCTATACTCAAAGCAATGTAAAATGGGAGGACTTCACTGCCCCGTCCAAATGAAGGACAAGTCTGTGAGTTAATCAGGGCTGGTAAGAGCAACGTTAGCCAGCTAAGAACATCGTATTAGCTCAATTCACCTTGGCTTTACCCGACTTGGCTCTGGTTTTGCACCAGGTTTGTGAAATATGAATATGTTTTCAGGTGAGAATATAGATGTTTTGACTCAAATCTGGTTGATTTATTAAAATGGAGCCAACTTAAAAATTTGCTCCTGTGTTTTTGGAGAATTCCAGCTTGGCTTGATGTGACACAGTGATGATTCTGGATCAACCAATCTGTGATCGGCAGGACTTTATGACGCGCTCGTTATCACTTTGGTGCAGTTGGAATCTCATCAAAGCTTATACAAGAAATAATACTCGATCTGAAAAAGGAAATGCAAAAAAATTGTGCTGAGTCAAGGCAAATCAACCTGATTCTGTCAGTGGAAAAGTGGAGTAACAGACAGAAATAAAACTCTGAGATGCTACACCCTGCAAAGGAGAAGAATCTTTTGCTCTTTGCTACATGGATCTAATGTAATGTAATGTAGGGAAATTTACATTGGGCTTCTAACCGCTCTGCATTCACACAAACCCAATGAAAAGACATCCAACATAGATTAAGATAGGCATAGTGAGAAACTTACCAAAAACATGGGAGAAAGTTAATTTATTCAGGGAAAAAAAATGCTGAAATTAAATAACGAAAACTAAAATCATAAAAAGCTGCATTAAGTCACTACAACTCTAAAACTTCTGTTTATATAGAATTTATTATTTTACTTTGTTTGCCAATAAAACATGTCCACAAGAATGATTTATGGACACTAGTGATGAATTTAGTTCTTTCTATTTATTCTATTTTTGAGCTGTTTTCTCAACTTTATGTCAATCAAACTTTGATTAATGACAAACATATTCTCCTCGTCAGGGTAAAATAATGCATGGATTCGGACAATTGAGATGTGGATGAGGTGAGAGGGAGAGTTCTGACTGAGCAGAGAAATGTGTATCAGCAGGAAAACACCACTGATATGAACGATGTGACAAATGAAGAGCAGCCGAATGCAGCTGTACAGCCGCCTGGTGTGATTGATACAGGAAGACGATGAAAAAGAGTGAATGATAGAGAGGTACGACACATCAGATCAACTTCACAGTATGAATGAAGAGGAACAGCTGAGCGGGTGAAGAGATGAATGGATGAATGAAGACTGTGGGAATGAAAAGAACAAACGCAGACGGACCTGGATGTTTCTATCAGTACTGTGATAAACTGCAGGAAGAGTGGATGAAGGGATGATGGATGGAAAGGCCGCTCTACATGGGGTGTCAGGCAGATGGATGGATGGACGGACAAACGGACAGACGAACGGACAGATTGATGGATGGATGGATGGACAGACGGACGGATTGATGGCTGGATGGATCAAAGGATGGATGGATGGATGGACGGACGGACGGATGGATTGATGGATGGATGGATGGGTTGGTGGGTGGATGGATGGATGGATGGATGGACGGACGGAGTGATGGATGGATGATGGATGGATGGACGGATGGATGGATGGATGGACGGACGGAGTGATGGATGGATGATGGATGGATGGACGGATGGATGGGTTGGTGGGTGGATGGATGGAAGGATGGATGATTACATTACAGTCCCAGCTGTTGTCTGTGGTACACGAAATAAGAACCCGATGTCCAATCATAATGTAACACTCACACACACACACACACACACACACACACCGCCTTTACCTCCAAGCGCACAAATATTTAGATTATTACTGTCGCTCT
>JAPQRQ010000002.1:6457648-6477273 GCA_037367365.1 Apogon talboti
TACATGTCAATAATTGGTGTAAAATGCAGTTTGTCATCTTTTCATGGTCATCAGATATGACCCATTTGGACGTTCAGCGGCTCTGTAGTTACCATGGAAACACCGTCATTTTCTACATGATTGATTCACCTGTAAAACCCATGGATTTGGATCAATGACAGTGGATGGACACACTTGTTTGTATGATCAGGTAATGATGTATTTTTGCCGAAAGTCACTTTTTGTTCAGTTATTAATGTGATAACCTTTAAATTGACTCTGAGCTCTTATAAATATCTGATCAGTGAATTAAACATAGGTAAATACTCGATTTTCAATGAAAAATTTAAAATTACATTAGACTAGATTAGATTAGATTACATTAGATTAGATTAGATGAAACTTTATTGATCCCACAATGGGGAAATTTACTTAATTATGTTCTATCTTATGTGTAGGGGTTCAGTTGGGGTATTGTGTTTTTGTAAATTATCAGCCCTTTTTATGTTTATTTTTATTTTATGTAATGCGCATCATGAGTGAGAACAGTAGGCTGAACAATTTACCTGTTATCTGTATTTGTAAAATGTTCATGTTCTGCTGTTAACAACTTTGTACTTGTCAAACTAAAAGCACTTCCTGTGCTTCTCAACTCTCTCAGAGCAAACTTCCTTCCAAACTTCCATGCTACAATATCTACAACAGAGGGGAAATGGCAATTTGTCAGGCTATGTAGAGGATAATATTATGATAAATAGTGATAAATTGCTTAAGAAAGGTTAAATGTATTAAAAAAATCATTTGGAAGTTGCCACAAAAATAGTTGTAAGTCTTTAAGGGTTAATGTGTCTGTGAATCTCCCTTATAACAGATGAATATGTTTATTTAGGAATGCTTTCCTCTGACTTGGTGTGTATTTCTATATTTCCAAACCACTGACAACATGATGTGACTTCTAATGCTGACAAATGTACCGTTCGTCTGCTGCGTCTCAATAAGGAGACAACACCGGTCACGTCTTGTTTCATTCCACTTTCCGTCGTAACCGTCCAATGATGCTTTGTGACAGATTAACAGAGGCAGGGAGGCCGAGCCTTGACACTCTGATCCCTCCCGCCCTCTTTCTCGTTCACAGATCAAAGTGAATCCAGCTGGTAGTGATCCTAACCTCCGTGCAGTAGGACGTAAACCCCCTCCTCACAAACACACACACACACACACACACGCACACACACACACACACACTTTGGGCCAGAAAGCTACACTTTCCTGCAAAATGCTGCAGGGTAAGTGTTTAACAGCAGAAAAGAGAGAGTTTGTGCTTATGTGTCTGTGCGAGTGCGGGGATGTTTGTCTTGCTGAACCCTCCGGTACCTTTTCACCTCGGGGTCAGAGGTCAACGGAGCAATCAAAGCCAGCTTCCATCTGCTCCCCGCCCAGACACGTCCTGTGTGTGTGTGTGTGCATGTGTATGTTTCGCCCATAGCTATCCATTTCTAAGAGTGTCCGTGACTCTGCGTGTGTGCCGGAGTGTATATGTTTGTTTAGATTTGTGGGTCTGGATGTGTGTGTGTGTGTGTGTGTGTGTGTGTGTGTGTGTGTGTGTGTGTGTGTTCCCCCCTCTGGCGACGGTTGCCCCGTTGTCCACAGGAATCCCTCATCAAAGAGCTGAGAATGTTCTAGGTGTCTGGATCGTCAAAACCTCCCGGCAACTTCTAAAGCAACGGTCACTGTTTGTAAAGTAACACTGAGACTCTGGGATCTGTTTTTACTGTTTTACACTGCGTCGTATTACAAACACCGCCTTAAGGGTAATTGTTTAGTTTGTAAGTGTATAAAAATGGGGGATTGGATGGATTTTTATCAGCTACTTTTAGGCTATTCACTCTGGGACAACCTTTTACTATTGTATGCATTTTATTTCACATTATTGTGGCTGTATTTTATTTCCATTCTTACTGTTCAGCCATTTTAGTCCTTTTTAGATTGATTTTATGTTGTGGTGTATGTGTTTAATCAACTTTTCAGAGGAGGGGGAGCCCTTGTGTAGCCTACGGTCAGCTGTCATCTTATTTCATGAGTATCTACATTATATTACCCTCACATTGCCCACAACTTATATAGTACATATTTATTATTATAATTTTTTTTTTTAGCTTTAATGTGTAGGCTGTGTGATTGAATACTTATCTAAGCAACGGTGGACAACAAAATCAATTAATCAATCAAATTCATTTACATAATGCCAAATCATAACAAAAGTTATCTCATAACATTTTACATATAAAGCTGGTCGAAACCAGACTCTCAGCCAATTTACAAAAACGCAATTTTATGCAACAATACTTTGTTGATGTGAGTCATGAAACAAGTCACTATACATTTTTGGCCCAAGAAACAAAAATTCAATAAAATTCTGTGTAATGCAAATTTAAACCATTATCATATCATCGATTGCCAAAACATCTTTTCACTGCCTCTTCCATGATTAAAATAATATTGAATTAAATGGATGTTTTCAACTAATTATATCTATTAGTTTGGCTTCATATTGACAATTAAGTCCCCTTATCTGCTTTTAACATAGCTCCACATTGTCAACTTTTATAAAAACTGATTTCATTAACCACAAAACATTATTTTTTCTATTTTAATTACAAAAAGGTATTCATATATCATATTGTGGTGACCCATTTTCCTGACTCTAAGCTTGGGAAAGGTGAAGCTAAACATGTCTGACTAAAATGTATGGCTTTGCGTTGTGCCATTGGTTCATTTAAAGGATTCAGTTTGGACATAATAAGACAGATTGTGCATGTTTGTCTTTGCGTTTGTTATCGATGGGTTGACCAGGACCATCATCCCTCACGGAGACTGACACAGAACAGCGGAAAGGAATGGAGGTCTGGATGTCAAATGCACGGATCCACATGTGTACGTGTGTTATATGAGGAGCAGCTTTGGTGAAAATGGATGTGTTAAAGTGCGAGCCTCTGAACTCTGGTCAGCGCCGTGCTCAGGGGGAGACAAAAGGTGCTGCAGAGGTCTGTGATCTGCTGCAAAGTCAGAGGTCAACACGACTGACGACTATTATAAGAAGCGGAGGGTCAACGCGCCTCAAACCAAAACACAAAGTTACATTTAGAGGTCAGACCGTTTTTCTGTCTGAATTACAGTTGAAGTGCTACAAATCCTGGCCCGTACATGTGGCGTCTGAACTAAAACACATTTTTCATATATTCTATTTGTAAACATGCAACTTTATAAGGCTCTATGGAAACATTAACGGCCTAATTATCATCTTTTATGACTGCACTGTTTTCCAAAGCTTTGTTTTC
This sequence comes from Apogon talboti, assembly GCA_037367365.1. NCBI lineage: Eukaryota > Metazoa > Chordata > Actinopteri > Kurtiformes > Apogonidae > Apogon > Apogon talboti. Next base: position 6,460,966 of record JAPQRQ010000002.1, read on the forward strand.
TTTATGTGAGCAAACGTCTTCATCCTCACAAAAAATGAAAAAAAAAAAAAAGTGCTAATCAGTAGACCCTTTACAGTATGGAGGCAGTAAGTGCGTAATGAAAACAGACTCGAGTGTTTAGGCGGTAAAAGTGACACGTGTATATATTCATGCCTTGCTACAAGAAACGCATGTGTTGGCGGCTCAATGCCTTGCTCAAGAGCAAATGTAATTAGAGCTGCTATCTGATTTAGAAGAGTAAACAAAACAAAACATCTTTGGGTGGTCTTTGAAAACATATGTACACAGGTTGGATATACTGCACAGTCTCTATATACACATGCCAAAAAAAAAAAACAACAAACAATAATGTTGTCAGACAAACAGAATGAAACCAGATTTCAAGGTTTTTCTTTCTAGACACCGTAGGTGCAGCACTCAGACTTATAATCTCAAATCAATGTGAAAAACATCAACACATGTTTGTATTTCCTGATCTGTCATCAATCAGATGCCAGTTTCTTCTCTGTAGCAAGTTTTGCTTTTAGGATATTTTGATGTTTTTTGTTTTTCTTTTTGAATCTATTGTCAGCTCTAGGTTTCATTCATAATAAGGTAATAATGTGAATTTTAATATTTAAGATGCCTGTGTATGTGGATTTTGCATGGGTTCTTTCCCAAAGACATGCAAATTAACAGGTTAATTGGTATAAATCGCTCATAGGTGTGAATGTGAGGGTGGACAGTCATCAGTGACATTCACGACCCTCACAGGGACTAAGTACAGTTCAGAGGATGGATGGATGGATGGGTGGATATTTTTAACCTTTTAACATTTTTCCACTACAAGACTTCCACTATAAGTAAAATAAGCATTTCTATATACTCCCCCCCCCCCTCTAATTCCACCATCACAGCCACATTCCCGGAACTCAGACACAAGCTAACCTAATAAAAATCTGGGGTGAACCTTGGTATAACCCGTTCAAACACCCTGACTGTTTAAGGAACCTGTGCTTTAAACAGTCAGGGTATTTCCTGGACCCCTCCGCCAACTTTTGTGCCACCAAACTATTCTGGTAAAATAAAAACACTCAAACACACGTCACTGTCTGTCTAAACTGTGAGATAACAGGATCATCAGGAAATCTGTGACCAGTTTAACTTACACAGTATACATTATCTGGTTTTGCTTACTTGAAGAACTGTTATTTCGACAAAGCAAAAATACAATTGTTACACTTACTTGTTCTGACAGGACATCTGTCATTTGATTAAATCATAATTGATAAAACTCTTAAAGACAATGCTTGTAATAAGCTTAAGCCAGATGAAAGCATTGTACACAAGATGGTTCCAACCTCTGCCTCACTTTGAGTCAAACCATAAAATATGGAATAATATGGAAATAATAAGTTTGCATCTGCTACAATGATTTTGGACTTTATGTTTCTATAAAACATGCTGTCACTCAGGGTGTATGTTTCACAGACCAGTGTTTGTGGCACGACATCATTAAACCTTTCTATGTATGTTTGTTTAGTGCGTTCGCGCCATATATAAATAGACTATATATATATATATATATATATGTGTGTGTGTGTGCTGAAGTTGGTAGGTACTTATGTGGGTGTAAGACTTTGAGTGTGTGTTACACCCTAAAGCCAACGTTTTCCTTGGAGGGGTCGGTTTCTCTACAGAGCCCATATGTTTCTCATTTTTCCATACACATTCATGAGGCATTTCTGCATTTTAAGAAAAAAGATATGAGCGAAAGAAGAAAGGAAGAAGGAGAGAGGAGAGATAAAAAGAGAGTGCATATTCCCCATAGAGATGTCAGATCAGAGCGCTGGCTTGTTTCACAACCAGCCGGGTTAGTGGGACTAATATCCAGAGGACCTCACAGAGTTTACCTCTCTGAATCTGGTCTTCTCACTCCCCTTCCCGTGCTCTTTCTTCATCAGACAAATACGGAAAATGTATTCGATTCACACACACAGGGAGTAAATGTCTCACATTCACATAAACACAGACGCACACAAACACACTTGAAAACAGACCGCACAAAAAGTTGGGGCAGCTAGCATGCCCCAAGGACAGAGGAGACGAAAACTAAAACCATACGCTGAGCAAAAAAAACAAAAAAAAAAACAAAAGAGAGAGATCGAAAGATGGAGAGAAGGGAAATGAGAGCAGCCATTATTCAGCAAAACGTCCCAGCAGCCTTTTTACCAAAACCAAAGAAAAGGAAATGTGTGATTGGCTCTGACCGACTGAGTGTGCATGTCTGTATGAATGTACGCCTGCATTCATGTGACCTTATTGTATGAGATCAAGTGTGTATGTGAATATGAGTAATAAGTATATAGGAGACGGTCCCGGTGGATGTCTGTGGGTATACGGCCGCATGCGACAATATGAGCTGTCTCACTTTTACAGTCTAACAGGCAACAAATCAGCCAGCAGCCACATCTATATGGTCTCAACACCAAACCGGTACGTGTGTGTGTGTGTGTGTGTGTGTGTGTGTGTGTATGCTAATGTTTGTGTGTGTGTGTGTGTGTGTGTGTGTGTGTATACGTCTGTCAGGGCCACCGTGGATCAGAGTGTGAACAAGCAGCAGCTGGTGAAAAGTGAGGGAATGACAAGGTGTTTAGAGAGAGATAAAGACAGACAGAGGGAGGAAAAAAGATGGGAAAGAGAGCCGGAGAAGGAGAGAGATTAGAGGAGGAAAAATGGAAAAGAAGGGGAGAAAGTAGGAGGCGTTTCCAACTTCCAGCCTGCAACACACACATAATCTGATTGAAATCCTATACATGCCACCCAGGCACACAGACACACAAAGGGAATTTCCTCATTTACAATAAGCTGAGTGCACAGCGCACACACACACACTGGCATTCCACATCTAACCAATCTGAGCTTCCATGGATGTCTGGAATGTGTGTGCGCATGTGTGAGAGCGCGCCTGTATCATATTCGCATTCTTTTGTATGGAAATATGAACATGAAACGAGTCCAAATTATGTGTTTTTTCGGCTCCTGCATCTACGCTAACGTGTGATGCGTGGATGTACGCGGACTCGGGATTCTCGCCGGAGACGGGAGCGAGCATGCAACCTAAAACTATGTGTTTACGCTCCTGATTATGAACAGAGCAGATTGAGCAACAACTCGGTCTGTTTGTTCTAATATACTGCACATTTACTCATGCGTGTGTGTGTCTGGGCGAGTCCCTCTGCGATCTGGCCTTTTGCGTGTGTCTGTGTGTGCAGCCATTCCTTTTTAGATAGTTGTCTGCAGTAATTGTGCCAGTCGCCCCAAGTTCAACTCCTTTAATTAAATATACAATGAAATGCAACGTTGATAAGTGAACAGCTCTTTTATTACTCTCTCCATCTCTGTCCCTCTGTCTTTATTGGCTGAGACACTCGATGAGTGTTATTATCAGGCGGAAATTGTCCTGGGCGTGAATGAAAGCACTAATCTATTAAATCTCCCTCTCTCCCCTGTGTTTTTTATCTGTCTTTCTCCATTACAACCAGACTGAGCGTGTGATGACAACCAGCCAGAGTAATTACGCCAACATTGTTAATACGCTTTAATATTTGCACCGCGCTGAAAGCAAATCTGTCTTCTCTAACTCCACCAGCGTCTTATAACACCAGTAATGCAGCGCTTTCCATTCATTGTCTAGACAGTGGTGGGCCAGCATCATCTACTGACTAAACCTAAAACAGTGACTTAACAGTGAGAAAACTTGGATTTATTTTGCAGATGAGTTTTGATTTTGATTTGATCAGAGCGTCATTTTTTCATGCTCTTTCGCTTCCACCCACAGCGTCTTCATTAATCCAAGAAATCAACTAATAAATACATGACAAACACGCTAAACAAAACGTTAAACATGCAGAACAGCTTAACCAATGTTCAATACGCACTCAAGACTTCTCCTACTACAATATTTTTGCGCTTTTCTGCACAAAGCATACATGTAAAACCACACTCACACATCTTCACGTAGTCTGAACTTGTTTTAGGTCCACTGTCGTGACTTAAAAGCACACAGGTACAAACGACGAGCAAATATCAAGTCTTGACCCTTAAATACCAAGCAAGTCCTAAGTTTTTGTGGTGAGGAATCATATGTCAGGTCACAGTTCAGGTCAAACAAGTGATAGTTATGTCATACAGATGAAAAGTAGCATTTTAGCTATAATCCGCTATATTTACATATACTGTCTCAATACAAATGGTCATTAATGTTCACTGTCCCTACCAAATAAACTATTAAATAAATAAATGTATACTTCTAGCTGACATTCTCTCCATCTTGAATATCCTGATGGTTGTTTTACAATGATTGACACATGCTGCACTAGAATTCACCCACTCATACTTCAACTACTGTCAAATGACATCTCAAAATGTTCCTGGGCAGGATGAGGAATACTAATCTGTAGTCAATGCAAGTAAAGGAAGTCTCAAATCCTAAAAATAGTGACCTGTGCTTTAAAGTGTCTGAAAAAGATTTTACACAAACTTCTACAGGTTAAAGTGGACAAGCTAAATACATTTAATGTCAAAAGACTCCATAAACAAACTTGTTAACAAAGTAAAATTAATGCTACATGATGCAACTCTCTGTGAACAATCCTCCTTTACTCCTTTACTCCATGTAAGACATCTGGAACAGGAGTGGATGTTTTCCCAGTTACAGATGTGGATCTTTGAATGTTTAGAAGCTGAAAATGCAGGCATTCAGCTTCAAATGTTAAATTGTGGTTTTATGTAAAATAGCAAAAAAGAAAACATTGTTTGTTCAGCTTCTTATTGCAGCTCAAATTAGGATTTTCCTCAATCCATAAAAGACTATTGTAATTTATTAAAACTTACTATAGACTTACTTTGTTTTTCTCATAGTTGTCATGTAATCTAATAAGTACTGTATGTCTAACATGTACTCATTAATTGACTCCTAAAGACTGGAGTTCATTCTGGTTTTAATCCTAATCTAATGTAATTTCAAGAAGAATTAAGGCTTTTGTTTCTATCGTCTTCAGCTCATCTTCAAGCATATACACAATTAAGACTTGTAATCCTAACTCTGCAGTTCCTTTATTAGGGACAGACTTCATGTTACCAGAGGAGAAGCTTTTAATCAGCAGGAGATAAAAAAAAAACACACAGTGACAGTTTGTGCCATTGTAATGTAATTAATGCTGTAAAAGAAAAGCAGAACAGAGACATAAATAGGTGTCCAGAGACAGAATTAAGGTCTGCTGGGGGCAGGAAGAATTTAGACTTCTCCGGGTAAACTGATTAAGCTCATTAAAATGTAATTACAAAGAATTGCAACCGAGACCTTCGGATGTCCGGTCGGCTGTGTGGGAATGTGTGTGTGTGTGTGTGTTGTGCTAGAATGCCTGCATGTCTAAGATAAAACACGGCAGCCAGGTGCAAACCTTCTCCCAGACATGTTCAGAACAAGAGGAAGGCAGAAAAAAAAGGCAGAGAAAACACTGAAGAAGATGAAGACATACAATGGAGCGAGACAAAGACGAAAGGAAGGGGACGCCAGGCCAAAAAGCAACATGACGGGGTGAAAGTTTTCCAGCCGGGCCAGATCTCCCAGAGCGATGTCTGCTCTGGTCGTTATGGACGTCTACCTGTCATCCTCGCCGTGTTCGCTGTGTGTGCTGTTGCTGCAGCGTCGAGGAATGTCAAGCATCCCTCTCTAAAATGTCACTACCACGTCAGGCACTTTTATCAGCTGGTCTCATCTCGCCCTCCATCCTTTCTCCCCCCCTGCCTTCACCTTCTGTCTCTTTTTTTTCTCCCCGAAGCCGCCAGATCATGACAGAAAGGTCAGAGGTCAAACAAAAAGAGAGAAGAAGAAGGAGGAGGAGGATGAGGGTGCAACATAAAAAAGAAATGAGGAGAAGCCAGAAGAGCAGGGGTTTACACAAACATTAACACCATCATACATTTCATTAAAGGGAAAAAGGTTCCACAGGTTCTCAACATCCCATCACTTAATGGACTTTTTAATAGAGATTTGAATAAAAGAATTCAATTCAAGGAGACGAGTTGAAAGTATAGGTGATGTTTTAAACCATCTGCATACAGAACACAGCAGAAAAGAAGGAATATTTTCATCTGTCGCTTACTTTCTTAATCGATCAATTAATAATTTCATCTACAGAATGACAGAAAAAGCAGAGAATGTCTGGTTTTGTTCATAGCCCAGAGGTTTAAAGTCACAGGAGGAAAGAAACCAGGAAATATTCACATTCAAGAAGCTGGAATCAGAGAGTTTTGACTTCTTTTTTGGAAGTTATCTACTTCAGAGATAAAATATGCTAAATTTGACCTTCTCTGGTTCGATAAATTGAAAAGAAATGACAGGTGCCCAGTGTTTTAAAGATATATGACTAAGTTTTATCAGTATATAATAGATTTATGCATATTACACTGGAAGGAATCTGAAAACTGAATGTATTCTAATACGCAGATGGTGTTTTGAAGTTGAACTATTAATAAAAACCTATTCTCTTATTAATTCACACAATTCCTCATTTTGATCCAATACTTCTTCTTAAACTATATGTTTGATTACATTTTTCTTTTTTAGTAACCCAAGTCTTGCTGCTTTTATTCTGGAGGGACACTGTTTGCATATCAGTGAGTTGTCAGTTAATTTAATAGTTGGCAACTAATAAATTAGTAGTTGTAGCTCTGACACAGAATAACTAATTTAATGGAGTATTCATAATCATAATAGTCGTAGATAATATATGTATTTGTCTGACATCCTTTCAGATATTAACTAAAATGTGGCGCAGAAGGAGCCTCGACGAACACCCCCCACACCCGTCAGCCCAGACAGGAAAGGGTCAGGATCATGTTAGTTAAAATAATAATCAGGGATGTTTTCACATAAATAAATGTCTGTTCTCTGGTGCACAGGAAGTATTCTGTTTGTGTTGCACTGCAGGAGCACAGAAACATTTATTTTTGTATTAGGGCTGAGTTGTTAAACAGGGGACAGTACAGCTGACGCAAATAAGACAAAAAAAAAACAAAAACCTGAATTTAATGTCTCATGCAAACTTCATTCTGAGTTGTTTTTGGGAAGTGTAGTTCAGCAATGACTATTTAATACTAAAAATCCTGCAAAAGTCATAAAAACTCAAAACTCTGACGTGTTGTGGTTACTTTAAATATCTCAGACGATGGCTGGTTTTCATAAATCTTGGAAAAATTACATGCAACCCCACACAGATGTGACACTTTGGATATATGTGCTAATTGACCCACAGGAGCAGCTACGTCTAAAGGTCAGAAGCAGGTTCTTAGAGACGCTGTTTTCAGGGTCCTGCCTTTAATATGTTCTAATGTCATAAGGATGATCATCACATTGGACTTCACTTTGCCAGGACTGGTGTTTCCCTGAACTTTGCCATTTAACAGAGACACATAGCGATGTTATTAAGAACGGCCGTCTATGAAAAGCGAGAGGCGGTGTAATGCCCCTCGCTGCGCTATGCGACGCCGAGTCATTTGTCATTCACTGACAAGCCATGCAACAGAAAAGAGCCGGGGCCAACGTCAACAATGTCTCGCTGAGGGGAACGAGGAAAAGTGAAATCTCATGTACAGAGGAGAAAAACAAAAACAAAAAAAAGGCAGGAAAGTAAGTGACAGGACAGAGAGGAAAGCAGGAAGGAAGGAAGGAAGTGGGGAAAAATATTTAACAAGGGAAACACAGAGACGGAGATAAGAAAAAAGAAAAAGACGGACGACCCGGAGCAGGAAAAAGAGGAGGAAAAAAAACGGAGGAGCGGGAGGAAAAGAGCAAAGAAACAGACAGAAAAATGTGACAGGGTGATAAAGAGATGTGATTAAGGGGGACAAGAAAGAGGAGAGAATTTTATCTTGGTGAGAGAGTCCCTAAATCCTCCTGTTGACTGACATTTCCTCTTCCTTTAAATACCTTCATCTGAATTGCTTTTGTCTGCCTATCCTGTTTCTGTGTCGCAGTAATCTAAGGAGGCTTTGTGCTGCCATAGCTGGGTTAAGTCTTTCAGACCTGTATTAAATCCACTTGTTGAACACAATAATATTACAAGTGGCTCCTTTAATGACCATTCTCCAAAAAAAAAAAAAAAACAGAGGAAAGGGGAGCCTGGAAATTGTTCATTTACTCTTTTAAATTACCTTTCTTTCTTTCTCCTTTATTTCATCCAGTGCAAGTATCACAAAGACAGACTCTAATGTCTTCTAGCAACAGAGCGAACGTTGGAAAAGTTTGACTCTATGCGACCTGACAATTGTTAGATTGCCGGGTTGTTGCAGTATCTTGATGTAGTTCAACAGAAATTGCAGGATTTCACAACAGAAGACAGAGTAAACCTGACAGGAGATTTCAGAAGCCGTCATAGAGATCAAGGAGTAGCGTTTCTTCAGTCTACAAAGGAAGCAAAACAGCGAAACACTACAGGGATTCACAGTGAACAGGCTTTGTATCCGCCCTCCTTAACCCATAAAGACCCAAACAAAACCATCTACTGCTGTAAATGTTTAATACCTCTTGATCCACTAATGTTATCAATACATGTAAATAATTGGCATAAAATACAATTTGTCATCTTTTCATGGTCATCAGATATGACCCATTTGGATGCTCAGATGCTCCATAGTTACCGTGGAAACAACATTGATTCACCAGTAAAACCCATGGAGTTGGATCAATGACAGTGGATGGAGACACTTGTATTTACATTAAGTTATTGGTATATTTTACTTTAAAAAAAAGTCACCTTTTCTTCAGTTTTCTCTGTTTTGATGTAATTACCTTTGAGTTTCCATGAGCATTGAAATTAAATATAGGAAAATAGATGATTTACAATGAAAATTGCAAAATACAGAGGATAATATAATAATCAATGGTGATAAATTAAGTAGAGAGAAAAATTAATATGGGAACTGCTAGAAAGGTAGCATTTGGATGTTCAGAGGCTCCGTAGTTACCGTGGAAACATTAGCATCTTCTACAACGTTGATTCACCAGTAAAACCCATGGAGTTGGATCAATGACAGTGGATGGACACACTGGGTTTATGTTCAGTTAATGATGGATTTTACTGAAAAAGTCACTTTTTCTTCAGTTTTCTCTGTTTCTGATATAATAGCCCTCAACTTTAATTTAAGCTTCAATGAACATCTACATGATCAGTAAATTAAATACAGGAAAATACCAGATTTTCACTAAAACACAAAGCATAATATTAGAGTAAATGGTAATAAATCACTTAAGAAAAGTTAAGTATAGAATAAAATCTATTTTGGAATTGCCACAAAAGTAGCATTGGGTCTTTATGGGTTAAACAAGTTTCAGACTGCTTTCATATGCAGGAAACAGACCAGACAAATACAACGTCCTTCAGAGTAACTTTACGTCCCACTGCAGCCTTTTAATTTCTGTCGTGATGGTAAAACCCATTACTGTATTCAGACACAGTGCATTTAGTGGGGAGTGCTTTGGGAATGACGGCCTTTTTTGGCAGACGCTGCCCACTTAAATTTCGGAGAAGCTGTAAGACATCGATAAATGCTGAGATCAGTGTCTGTACGGCTTATGAACGTAGGTAGTCGCGGCAATGACCGATGAGAAAAGGCTGAATCACCGGTGACACTAACGAGGACCATGACGGTGATAAAGGCCGTCCCGCCAAAAAAAACTGCTGATTTAAAAACTTTTTTGGCAACATTTTCTGTTTAAAATCCATTAAATATAAGTGATTTAAAAGTGGACACGGATTAGAATGATGAAAAACCTCTTCCTGCAGTACAACAAAGTACTTCACAGAGTCCAAATAATGTCTGAAAATTCCTTAAATTGCCAGTGTATCCTCTAAAAGACTGGACTGTCCTTCCTGCCTGTACTATATACGTCTTCCAGGGAGAGATAAAAGTACTTTAAAAAGACGGATAGCCCGGCTGACCCAATGCGTCAGCTCCAACGGCCCAATCAACAATCATAAATTAGACGCGGCAGTCTGTTATTAAAGGGTTCAGACATCCGCCCGGCAACGGAATCTCACTCTCTGCCGTGATTGGTGGGACTGCCCGAGGCGCCGTGGTAACGATGGGTCATCGCGGTGACATGGAGCTATGCCGGTGTCAACATCGGCTCAGGTGAAAGGTCGGCGCTAAAACAGAGCCCACGCACATGCTCCCTGCGGTGTGTCGCAGTGTGTGTGTGTGTGTGTGTGTGTGTGTGTGTGTGTCAGCTGTCACATCCAGCCATTCTCATTAACTGAGCGGCTGATTTATTATTTGTTTAATTACAGAGCTCTGGATGCCAATCAATTAAGCTCCTAACCTCCAACCTCCAGCGGCAGCCTTCCACAGGTGAAGGTGTGTATGTGTATGAATGTGTGTGTGTGTGTGTGTGTGTTCAGGAAGCATGGTAGACTAAAGCTGCCGTCGAGCTGTTTCCAATAAGACTTAACTAATAATGACAACCCACTTCCCAAAACAGACTTTATTTAGTGGCGTTACACTGCACAGACTGGTTTGGAGTTGGTGAACCAGTGCATGTAACAGGATCACAGACGTCAGAGGGATAATGGGATATTATTTACCCATGGGACATTGGGAAATAATACACGGAAAGACTTTATATTAAGATGCATGTATTCACCATTAACTAGGTGCTTAATGTCACACACATTAGTTGAGATATGGCTCTTTTATTAGTTATCATAACACACTTTTATATGATAGCATCAATGATTTTGTCTTTTATATGCATGTGGTTTCACAGACACTAGAAAATTCACAACTATTTTAGTTTATTCTCATTTATTATCGCTGTATTCAGGCCCAAAGTGATTTTATCACAAGTGTTCTTTTTTATTCATGTAATTTCTTCTTTTTCCATCAGATTTTTAAAAATAATTTTTATGATGTAAATTGTTTTTACTCTGCTTCTATGTAAAATAATTCTAAATATCTTTTAGGGACATGCTATAGAACTACACTTTAATGTACAGTATAATTAGCACCTTTTCCCTACAATTACTGTTTATTAATAAGAAGTTAAAGCATTTCTATGTGGTGCATTTATGCGCTTTGTTCAGTAAAATAAAAATAATAATAGTTATTCTTACATAACAAAGCACAAAACACTACTTAGTTTATGTGGATACTATTACCACTTGTATTTTAAGCTTTATATAAATATTTTTAGAGGTTATTGAGGTAAAACTGTTGCAGAGCATAATCTTAAAGAATATAGAATTAATAAGGGTTTCATGATAACTAATAAAAACCTAATAAACATTATTAGATTTATAATGATTTAAAATGTTTGACAACTTCTGAACCACTAATCCTATCAATATGTGTAAAAAAAATTCAGGTAAAATACATTTTCTTGGCTTTTCAGCGTCATCACATATGACCCATTTGGACTCCACAGTGACATCTACAGCAACAGTGATTGAAAAAGTCACTTTTGTGCCAGTTTTCTCTGTTTTAACCTTTGAATTTACTATAAGCTTTTATGAAAATCTGCATGTAAATTAAATACAGGAAAATACCAGATTTTCACTGGAAAATAGAAGGGGATAAAATGATAAACGGTGGTAAACCATTTGGGAAAGGCGTGACGTAGAGTAAAATCCAGTACAATACAGTTCTAGGTGTTTAAGGGTTAATGTCCTATATACTTTAATTTCACGGTCCAAACTGACAGTCTGGAATGAATATTATTGTGAAATCTTCTCCTCCTTATTTGTCTTGGAAAAGTCTTTTAGAAAAAAATATTTTGCAACATTCATGGATTCAACCTTTGCACCCCAACCTCAGCTTCAGTCTCGGACGCCGTGGACATGTTCGCTTCATCCTCTCCCAACTTATTCCCCGAGTGAAGATTTGCACAACAATATTCAGAGACCGGTGTTTCCGTAGCGGCTGTCAAACGCCAACCCGCTATCCAGAGCAGAGAGGCTGACAGTCCGGGATGCGAGAGCAACAAATCATTACCACTGGAATGGGAATAGCAGCTCCAGTAGTGAGGAGTGTGTGTGACACCTATCTGGCTCCCCCATATGTGAACACACTGGACCTGAGCTGCCAGTCTCCTCGCCTTCACTCCTGGATCTTCACATTATGTAATTCATAACCTAACACTGCACCGTGAGCTGAATATGTATTTACTGCTTGTCTAACCAGTGGGAGGTGGGAGTGGGAGTCCAGAGGTTCCAAACAGGTTCAGAGGTTTAACGTCCTTATGTGAATAAGTCAACCAACTCATCAACCACCAGATATCAGTCCCCAATGTAAATCAACGAGTCGATGCAGGTTCAAATTAAGGGTTAAACACGGGGTTAAAAAGTCACTGGGCCATCGATCCAGCATTTCATTTATCAGATTCCTATACATCACCTCTGCGCGGAGGCTGCTAGTTAACAGATAATGAACTATTTACATGCATAGACCTGGTGGATTTGTAAAAAAAGACAAATGGGGCAAGAGAAATAGGAGAGGATGAGATCGACAATCTGCTACCGAATAGAAAGATTAAGAAGGCGATAAATACCATCAACGTTGTAATTACTGAAATTAAAAAATGACCTTCTGACTACTGGAAAAAAACTGGCGAGTAAGGGACTCTTCTGTCAAATTGCCATCTGTCATAAATTCTCTGTTTGTGGATGTAGTGGCTCTGATAGAACTGGAGATGATGGGGGAAATGGGTTTTAGTGAATGTATTAGTCTCATGAGGTGAAAACGGAATTTGTCATCATGACTGACACAAACCCGGCTGTGAATCAGATCCATATCGACTGACGCCCACGCATCAACATTTCCACAGGCACGTTTACTATTTGCAAAACCTCTTCCACATCACACAAAACCCTCTTTTTCTTAATATTATTATCATTACTATATTTATTATCTATGTGTGTCCTCTAGTGTATAAAACTAATTCATAGCTTCCCACAACCTCCTGTATCCTCTGGCCTGTTTCTGCCTGTGACAGATTTATATCAAAGTGCCTTTTGGGGCCACAAAGTATGGGAAAGTCAAACATACAAGCATGCACACAATCACACAACAACACCCTCACACACACCATAGAAGGACAAGGCAAATACAGCTCCACTCCAGCTCATACGCCATGGAATGTGTGAAGCTATGGTGATGCACTAACACCTACACTACAGATAGAGGGACAGCAGTGTGTGTGTGTGTGTGTGTGTATGTGTGTGTTTATGTGTGGAAAGTCCGTGGTGATGCAGCAACACCTCACCTGAAGAGACAAATGCAGGTGGATTGTGGGATGCACGAGGCATACAAAAGAGCCCGCAGGACGGTGGAGCAGCACAGAAGTCTCTTTCCTCCCTCCTCACCACGCAAGACTGAGAAAGAAGATGCAGGCGGCTTTTGTGTTTAGACGTGAGCTTAAAGGCTTTGCAGGGCGATGGGTTCGACTCCAATCACACAGCGAGGCCCATGTCAAGTACTGGTTGAAAGTGATGGAACGACGGAGGATCAGGCCTTTAAATAGATGGCCGTACCGTCGGCCTTTTTGCAGTTTCATTAAAACGTGATGCCCGTCCAGGGCCAACACAGACCACTAGAGGGATTAGATGAGTCACAAAAACAAAAACGCAGTGTTGGCGAAAACACAGTGGGTGGAATATGAAATAAATATTAAAAAATCATGGTTTCAGTGTTTCTCTGACATGAATTATTTGGGTATTTTTAGCCACAAGCTCTGCTTTATTTTTGATCCAACGAGTTAAGTCCAGTATTTGCAGCAGATCATCGACGTGTTACAAAGAGACTGTAAAAAAGAAACGTGCAGCTTAAATGTAGCCCAGATATGTAATTCAGTTACATATGTTGGTTAAGTGAGAGTTCAGCTGGAAATATGTGGGTTATTTTTTGACCACCTATTTGGATATGTAAATGCTGGGACGCCGTTAAGGCGCGGGGGGGGGACGGGGGACAGAGCAGTGGAGTGGGCCCGGAAAGTTATAGGAATTAGTAAAGCGTCTTCAGTTTCACTTTCGCTTTGCACCGCTCCAACAATAACAGACCACTAATCATCCCCCTCACCCCGACAATTTATTCCAAGTGACTTTCTTGGAGCAAGGGCCCAACAAGATAATGTTTGAGGGGGCCCGAAATTGGTAGCGGCCCCCCAGTGTAAGTGTTTTATATTTGTGTTTACCTGCCTATAGATAGATATTAGCTTAAATCTAGTGATCAACATACTGTATATTCTCTCCCTGAGATACAAGCTCTTTACACATGGTCCTTGTTAACTCTTATAGACCTATATCTACTTTTGAGGCAACTTCCACATGAATTTTGCTCTACATTTAACCTACATTAAGTGATTTATCACCATTTAGAATAATATTATCTTCTCCATACCACATTTTTCAGTGAAAATTTAGAATGTTCCTGTATTTAATTGACTGACAGCGTAGATGCTCATGAAAGCTCAGAGTGAATTCAAAGGTTATTATATCACAACAGATAAAGCGAAAGAAAAAGTGATTTTTATTATCTCTGAGCTCTGAGTACTAACATATTCTGAATAAAAAGTGAGCTTAGTCGTTGCCAACAGTTTTGTTGGTAGAATACATTTTGTTTTAATGTTTAATGTTTTTGTTGTTCTCAGATGAATTCACTCTGTCTGCTGTAACTTCTTCTTTCCCAGTGTATTCCTTACTTCACTATCTAAACAGTTCCATTTATTATTAACAGGATTTTGACAAACACGTCATGGTTTATTAACTAAAGTAACACCATCTGAGAGACTGAATAGACTGTTCTATAACAACTAGATAAAAAACATGACAGAGAAGAATGAACGACACGGGAAAAGGAGGCAGCAAACCCAACAACATGAAAAACAGACAAAAAAAAGAACAAATGGAAAAATGGACTGAAGAAATAAAAAATAAAAGGAGAGGAATGCTAGCAAACAGTTCTGGTAAAAACAAGAGTGCATTCATAACTCCGAGTGGAAATGCACATTTGTGTTTCAAACTGAAAACTCATGAAGGATCAAACCCACCGAATAACAACAGGACATTTGCACAATGTCATGTGTAATGTATTATGTGGAAGAACACACTGAATCCTGTGCAATGACAGCAGGAGCATAAGAGAAGGTCTGAGGATTTATTCATTTATTCAACTGTTGGTTTGTTTGTGTAATAAAAACAAAAAACAAGAAAAAAACAGATCAAAATACAACAAATGGTGCAGGTGAGACCAAGAACCCAAAGAAGATTATAAAAAAGAAGAGACAAATCATTAAAAAAAAACGTGTATTATGAATCACGGCTAATGTTGCTAATTATCTGATCCTCCAGTTGTATATTTTTTTTTATTGGTGGCTTTATGCCTTGGCTGTTTGAGGATGAGTGATGTTTCCTTCGATTTATTGATTATTGTTTTTACTTAATGATTATATGTAGGTTTATCGATGGAGTGTATGCAGCATTATTGAGCCCAAAACAAATTCCTTCGTATCATATTGTGCTGGATCATATCGTATCATATAGTGTAGTATCATATCGTATAATATTGTTTCATACTCTACTGTTTCATGTTATATAGTATCGTACTGTACCCCATCGTATCATATCATATATTTTCCTATATTATTACGCATACTTTATCATATTGTGGCATAATGCATATCATATCATACTGCACTGTATCATGTTTTATTGTACTGTATCAGATCAAATCATATTATATTATATCGTATCATATCATATCATGTATTATATCGAAATTTCTTGGTCTTAGTCCATAGATAATCATATAAATTATGGACAAAACTACATGAAAATAACACTACACTTATCGGCTCATTTTCCCTCATGATATGGGTTTGTGTATGATGAGGACACTTTATTAGGACACATTTATTGTTATTTTTTATGGTTTTACTTTGCTACTTTTACTTACTTGCTGCTGCTCTGATTGTATTTCACATCTTAGTAGAGTTCCTTTTTCAATGCATGTTGATCAAATCTTGTTCATTTCAATCTTTTGCATTAACTTTACTTTTACTTTACTTTTCTCTTTAGAAACAGAGCGACACAGACTAAACAGAAGCCACAGACAGACAGTGGACCGGTTGTAAAGGCTAACATGACTGGCATTGCTGGGATTCCTCTGCAGGGCATGCACGTTTGTGTTAGTGAGGGTGTGTGTGTGTGTGTGTGTGTGTGTGTGTCTGTGGTCACTGTTGGAAACCTCTTAACCCTGGGGCCGAATTAACGA
>JAPQRQ010000002.1:6510471-6523890 GCA_037367365.1 Apogon talboti
TTCACCAGTAAAACCCATGGAGTTGGATCAATGACAGTGGATGGACACACTGGGTTTATGTTCAGTTAATGATAAATATTACTGAAAAAGTCACTTTTTCTTCAGTTTTCTCTGTTTTTGATGTAATGACCCTCAACTTTAATCAGCTTTTATGAACATCTACATGATCAGTAAATTATATACAAGAAAATACCTGATTTATCCTGATAAAATGCAAAATACAGAGGATAATACTATAATAAATGCTGATAAATCACTTAAGAAAGGTTAGATATAGAGAAAATTTAATTTGGGAACTGCCACAGAAGTAGCGCTGGGCCTTTATGGGATAAAATGACACCAAGTATCAACTCTAATTCACTATATCCAGTCCAGAGCTGTTCAACTGACTGTTTTAAAGCTCTTTCTTTCCATTGTCATACAACAGGTTCCATCATTTTTCAGATGTGAACCCGTTCTTTGCAGTCTGATGATGTTTGATGATGCTTTTGGAAAGCATTGAGGAAAAAAAAAAACATGCAGCCAAAAACCCAGACTCTCACGGCAACACTTTCATCACATCTTCAACTTAGGCCATTCAGAAACAACTATTAGATGTGGCTCGACGATGCTCCATTAATCATTAACCCCTAATTCTAAAGAGAAGGCTCAGTCCTGTCAATTTTCCCTCATGTCTTGAATTCAGGAGAATCTTTTCACGCTCGTCTCGTTTCTGACCGTCTATTTATTCATCTGTCCTTCTCCTGTTCCATTTATTCCCGTCTTTTTCCTCTGTTGTTCTCATCTTTCGTCCTCCTCCCTCCCTCTGTATGCGTCTATCTCCACAGTTTATTTCTCTTTTGTCAGTGTTGGTAACTGCAGCCGGCTGTTTATTGATGTTCAGCGGTGGAGACAAACTTTTCCACACATCAAACATCCCTTTGCCATCATCATCATCTCCCGCTGGCACAATTTGTTTTTCTTTCTCCCTCACACGGACCCTGCGGCCCTTTGTTTTCCACGCCAAATACCTATAGAGCCCATTGTAACCAGAATAAACCCGAGATATTCGATTTATTCATGCGTTTGCTATTTTCACATATCACGACTCCAACACTGTAGCCTCCTCACCTTTCTAAATTTGGACACACACATATACACATAGTCATTTTGGGCAAACGTAGACAGCTTCTACCACTTAATGAAGGAGTCAATTACTATTTATTTCAAGCTTGACAAAGTCAGTGCCAACACGAGGTTTCTATTTCTATAATGAACAATCTGGTATGTGGCCGTGATATAAACAGTATAATCGAGTTCGGGTCAAAAAACGAAACCCTCTGTGGAATCAAAAAAGCGCTCTCCCAGATGGTATTTTATTTCTGTCACATATTTGATCATTGTTTTATTCACTTTCCAACATTTACAGTATCTTAGATACCGGTGAACTGGTTTTGGCAAAGCTGGGATGAGTGATGCATCTGACCACAGCGGTGTTGCATTTCCAAAATTATACTAATTAACCGTAGGGAGATGCCATAATTACAGCTAAAAAACAAGCTGACAGATTTGTTTATAGCAACAGCCTTAGAGAATACAGGTTTCCGTAGAATTTAAGCTTTTTTAACACTGCGTAAATGCAACATTTAGACTTTAGATCTCAATTCTGTTGAAAATACCATCCTGTTATTTATTATATGCTTTGCAGAAGTAAGATATTGCGTCAAGCTGGAGCAACTGCTGCAAAAACAAACATAATCAATAGATAAATGGCGCCTGCATGTGCAGTAACTCCGCTGTTTCACCACTGTTGAGACTCTGCGGTGGCTCCAGCTCTATAAAGGCCACTGCAGCCTATTGTCAACCTATCATAGGCATGCAGACGCACACACAAGGCCACGGGGTTACACCACGAGCGTGATGCTGCACTTGTAAAACTTACCAAAATTTACAGAGAACAATGTGTGCAGCTAACACTCACACTGCCTCAGCCTCTGAGCACAATGAACCATACTTTTTACTGTTTCCTTTTCATTTTACCTTTATTTTCTTTCTGTTGTTTTCTGTCTAAAATACTTAAACTAAATCCTATAGTTGACCATGTTGTATTTGTGATTAAGTAAGAGTTTCCAATGCTGCAAAGGACATTCGACAAACCTTAAATAGGTTCTATGTAGGACTAACATTCCAAACTCTGACCAGCAGGGGGCAGTCTGGTACCAAAACACCCTTAGTTCTACCAAAACCACCCCATGTATCCACAGACTGTATCAAGTTTTCTTCTTCAAACTAAAACTCGTAAATGCTTATTTTGACAGTCCCTCAAAATAAGTCATATAATCTTCACATGCTGCATCAGCTGATAGTTTACATTATAGCTCTGTTAGCTTAGCTCTGTTTTTAGACAAAAAACAGTGACAGTAAAACCACTAATCACCGCTGTTTTCTGTGTATGGTTTGTGTTGTCAACAGCTTAACTAAAGGTCTGTTTGGAATCCAACAAACAAGGTCAGAACTGTCACAGTTTAGTCTGAACTGTGGCTCAACTACATCAACTAGATCAGATAACATCCCATAATAACTTAAAACCTTCACAAGCCTCATAATCAAACTCACCCATGTAGAAGAAACACTGACATTTCATCATCAAACTCCATTCTTTACATTTAGAGCTGTGTCCAGTGGAAACAAGGGCTTCTATTTTGACCACTTCTTTTCTTTGACTCTAAAAGTTGTTTCTTAATGGTTCTCATCCCATCTGGTCACTTTCTGATGCTTTGGTGAAAGGCCCGGTCGTGTTACTTTTCCTCACCATGGGAGACCGTTAGAGTGACTCACTACTCCCTCTAGTGGTCACATAAATCCACCAGCCCATCGGTGTAAATAAATTCAGTTCATATCTGTACAATCCAATACATTGGCATCTTTGGGAGAACTTGTAATAACAAATAATAGATATAGATAACTTAATAACTTTTAGAGACTTTTAATTATAAATACTTCATATAGTTCCCTTAAAAATGACACTTGACAATGTGTAGGGTAAAAAAAGAAAAGATACAAGATAACAAATGGGGTAAAAAACCTGTAAGAGGACAGAGGGTATTGTCATGGTTTCATATTTCTTTGTGCATTCCTGTGTTGTTTGTTTAGTTCCCATTGGCATAAACACAACAGCTAATACTATGTTTCACTCTCTCTCTCACACACACACCACAGTGACATCTCCACATATTTTCAGCCATGAGAGGAATTCTTAACCCAAACAAGATAAACCCTCATGTTTGTAACTCCAGATCTGAACAACATACACAAACTGTCATGGCTTTTTAGGATCTTTAATTATCGAACTCAGCCTAAAAATAAACCTCCTCTATTTGCTTCTTGCTAAATTATATTTTCATTCCTTTTATAACACAATTACCTTTTTTCCATTGCAGCATGCGTTTATTTGGGTCCGCACAGGTTTAGGTATAAACACATCTTCAAACGCCGCGTAATTGAAATGATTTCAGATCGTGGATGCTGGCTTTGATATTTACAGACACGCTCTCTGTGCTTTTTTTTGAGAGAACAAACACAGGGTCGGAGCTTTGTGTTGAAAAGTTCAACAGGTGGAGCTTCGGCGGTTACGTAACGGCGTCTGAAGAGGCCCAAAGTCATGTTCGAGACACACTGGGGGTGGGAGGGTGGGGGTTCTTTTTGTATTGGAGACGGAGAAAGGAATAGAAACAAACCGGGGGAGTGTGCATTCTGTCAGTGTGTACTGCAGTGTGTGTTTGTGAGTGATGTATAAATATATCTGTACAGGTTTTAAAGTGGCTTTGCGGTGCTCTGTATTTAGAGGAGGCCTGGTTAAATCTCCTCTCACCCCATTCATGTGGCCAACGCTCTCTCTCTCTCTCTCTCTCTCTCTCTCTCTCTCTCTCTCTCTCTCTCTCTCAGTCTTTCATTTCTTCTATCATCTCCACCGTTGCACTCTTTCGGTCTTTGTCTTCCCCGTTTCATTTATTCCCTCTCCGTTACTTTTCTCTCTGAAGCACTAAGTGGACGCAAAGCACGGTTTGTAGAGGACATTCGTTCATTTAGTTGTTTTCTTT
Organism: Apogon talboti; assembly: GCA_037367365.1. Classification (NCBI taxonomy): domain Eukaryota; kingdom Metazoa; phylum Chordata; class Actinopteri; order Kurtiformes; family Apogonidae; genus Apogon; species Apogon talboti. Next base: position 6,514,551 of record JAPQRQ010000002.1, read on the forward strand.
GACTGTTTCTGATGCGTCTCCATGGTTACCTACGATGGTTAACCTTTAAGTGACGTGCCGTTATTTTCCCTCTCCCCCTCTCTCTGATGTACTCAAGTATATTTCATGATAATCATGGCTTTAGCTGCCAGCGTCGGATGGACAGCTCTGCTTTCACTATCTCCTATTCTTATGAATTAATGTTCACGGTTAACAAATTTCAGGGGGAAAAAACAACATGCAGTGTCTAAGGAAGGTGTAAGGAAACCGCAGCGCTCTTTGGTGTGGGGTTTATTCTACATCTGAGGAAATCCACACACGGACCAACTCACTGAAAGCGGATTTCCTTCCAAATATATGGAAACTTTTAACTGGATTTCCCATCCACTATTGTTATGACAACACTTTCTACTTTTCTCTACCATATATGTTTTATTTATTTCGCTATTTTTCTCTCTTTCTCTCTCTTCTTAATTCTCAGCTATATTCAATTGCCATCTTTTAGTGTCACATGACTAGAACGTTTCCATCCACTTGTCTCTTTTCTGCACCATAAAATTGTATTAATTTTCTTTTTCCAAAGATAAGATAAGTAAACCACAATGGAGTAGGACTTTAAAAATAAAGGTTTTCTTTGATCTGTTATTGGTATTACTTATTTTAAATAATCAGATACTTGCTGACACAGCTGTTGTATATTTCAGTAGGTTTAGTACTACTTTTGTAGTGTATCTATATATTAAAAGCCAAGTGGCTTCTGTGTGCATGCGTGCGTGCGTGTGTCCAGGGATTCACACAAAATCCAGAAAGAGCTGACTGCTGCAGTTTGGCATATTTATGTATTTTCGGTCAAGGAACACCATAGCGAAAACAGCAAGTTGATAGGACCAATATTTTGGGAGATATTACTAATTTTGGAATACAATAGCCTTACAATCATGTTGCTATGGCCAGAATGCTTTTGGCGGTGACTGCCGGACAAAGGCGGTACGTGCAAGAATACACAACGGCATAAAAACGACCACATCTGGAATCCGTGGATCTCCATGGGTCAACACACTAGTTTACATTTAATATTTTATCCTGCAGCTTTTTGCACATGCTTACATTTTTTAGTATTTTGTGCGATATTTTTATAGTCTTATTTTGCACTTAGTGTTTTTGCTGCTAAATAGAATAGAGCGGCTAAAATGATTTTCATTGTTCTTGTGACAGTGACAATAAAGATCTATTCTATTCTATTCTATTCATATTTAACTGTTGTCTAAATGAAATGGCGACTCCAAGGTGAGGAGGTGTCATGTTATTAAATGCCCAGTGCCTCTGTTCCTCTCTCCTCAGCTCATATCGCTGGTTCGAGGGCTAAGAGGTCGAGGTGAGGAGTTGAGGAGCTACAATGAGAACTGATAAAAGTCTGTGTAATTGAAAAGTGTTGGTGATGGTATCCTGTAAGTAACAGAGGATTTTTTAGTTTTGTATCTCTTGCCTGTGATGGTTTTTCTGGCTGTTATTTTCTATATTGCTTATTTTTGAGAGCTAACTACTCTGCCAATCCTTGACTAATACCGATCTACACAATTCCAACCCAATGAAACACCTACAACTAACTTTTTTTTCTCCAAGAGATATTTTGTTCCCAACCCTTCCACTGTTTGTTGAAGCCTTTCTCTCACATCTGTTTCTGCAGCTCTTCATACATGGTGGCGTTTCATTGCTCTTTTCCATCTAATGTGACATTTATGCTTGATTCATCTATTAATTCAGTGAACTTTGCAGTCTTATTATTGGTCCACACAATATTATTTGCAACATGTGTTTCCATTGCATGCCTTCGCATTAACCTTTTATGTACACACCAACTTTTCCACTTCTTTCAAGAGTTTCTTTTGTTTTTTTGTGCAATATTTAGAGTTCTTTCCAGTGTTCCCACTCAGTGTTTTTATGTGCAGTGTGAATGGAAATGCACCTAGAGACAGAAATACAAAAAGGATGGCAGCTGCTGAGTTCCCATCACGCATACACGTTATTCAACTGTTAGTACATTCTTGTATTCAACATTAAAATCAGGCAGAATGAGCATCTATTTAGGAATTTTATTTATCAAAACACCACTTTACGTGTCAAAGGCCAACTTCTTAAAATGTACTGCAATATCTGGTTACACTGAGAACTGTTTTCTGTAAAGCTCCTGCAGTTATTTTAATAAACATTAACTAAGAATTTTCCATTTAGATATTTAGAAACAAAACAGCAAAAAAAAAAAAATAGTCTTTAAAAAAATACAGCAGCCAGAAACAAGTCCAACATACTCTGATGCAAAACTAAAGTTATTTACTGTATTACCAATGAGGAAACACTGGCAACACATTTCAACTACCCTGAGTCTTTGTCAGGGAAAAATACAAAAAAAAAACAAAAAAAAAAACCTCAGTGCATTATAGGATGTTAATCACGTGACGCTAAGCAACTGCCTTCATGTATGGCTGAACAAGTGGAAGTGAAGTAAAGAAGAAATAAATGAGAGAAAAGGAGAAAGAAAAATAATAATATACTAATATAGATATAAAAAAGAAAACAAATGAAATATAAAATGGATAAAAAGGAAAAGAAGAGGTTAAAAAAATACATTTGGCACCTGGGTTGAACATATTCTCGTAAAAGATAATCACATTGGAGGTGATTCATCAAACGTCTTTGACTCATCCTACTATCGTCTGCTGCTATCTGTAATTCTGTAATTCTGTAAACTTTAACTCCATTTGGAAGAACAGCAACACCATCCTCTAGTTTTGTGCCACAAACCAATCCAGTGGATGTTCAGCCAGATCTGACAACATGGCACCGTGTTTAATTCAGTTTCGATCCCAGCAGGACCTGCCAGTCTCCTCGATGTTCTTTTTATTTACTTATTTTTTTGGGTTACAGTATTTATTCTAATGTTTCAGCTTTAATATGGCCATGATTTAGTGATGTTAAGATGTTGCGTGTAGCGGATTATGTTAGTTATTTTTGGAGTTTACTCTGCAGCGGTGCATCGATGATGTAAAAGCTTCCAGCTTGTAGAGTTTGGTCTTTAATGTGTTACACCATAGTAACATAATGACAAACAGACAAACTCTGATTGGGCTGCACAATGTAGTTCAGTTACATGGTACTGCATTTTATAGAGGATTGGTTTTATGTGTTTTTTTGTGTTTTATAGATATATACAGTATTAGGCAAAAGTCCAGGTCCAACATTATGTTTGTTGGTTTAGTAGAGTTCTGATGTCCACATATATGCATTTGTCTCTGTATTTAGATCCAATCTGATCTGTGTGAAGTATGTCCAGCGGGAAAAACAAAAGATTCAGGGTAAAAACAACTTCTATAAACCAAAGTGGTGGTATTTAGTGTGACCTTTACTTTGTACTTAACATATTTTTGTTAAGTACTCATATTGGTCAGACAATATGAGATTTATGGCATTAATTTACTGATGTTTTATACCAGGTTTCATTCAACGAATGTCAGATGTTTCTACTTGTTTGTGTTGCTTCTTAGGACGGGGTCAGAGGTCACAATAAATGGTGAATGTAACCTTTTGGTTCAGCTTCTTTTAAAAACGCACTTTTAATACAAGTGTTTGACTTTTATTTGTTTTATCTTCTGGTTGTCTGTTTTTTATCAGTTTTAGTATATCTTGTGTTATAATTATTTTACTTGTTTAAATATATCTTGCACTTAAATCTGTAGACTTGTACAGCACTTTGGGCTCTTTGTGTTGTTTTAAATATCCTATATGAATAAACTTCACCTTGACCTTGTGTGTCTGTTAAGGTTGTGCACATATTTCCATTAATTTATCTGAAGAAAAGAGAATGACAAATTAAATGTATGATCATTTCAACCCTGCAACAATAACAAAGATAAACAGAGATTAAGACTTTTGCACACTACTGTATGTGTAATGTGTATTTTTTTTTTCCTTCAATAAAATATGAGAGAAAGCTTGTGGTTTAGCATTATGCCAGTAAAAAAAAAGGGAAATACTGACCTGCGTTCATAGTCCACATATGGTTTCTAAAGGATCCACACCACACAAAAAGACAGTTCTGAGACGCCCAAACGCCTAATACTTAGTCTTTAATCAGTTATGAGATGGTTTTGACACATGTAAAAGAAAAGGGCTTTGTTAGAAACCATAGAAAGACAGATGAGGAGAAGAAGGAGAGACAGAACTGGTTCATGTTTGTTTGTCTCTGTACTGTGTGGGTTTGTGTGTACATCTGTAGTGTTTCTGTTACTGTGTGGACATGTGCGTGATGGTCATAGACAGACAGAGACACACAAAGACTGTTTGTGTGTCATTTTATGTTTATGACTCTGATTACACCAGAGCAATAATAACAGTTTGGGTTCATTTGTAACAATCAGACTTTACTTAAACAGTATAAATCACAAGTCGAACTTCTGACACACATTCACTTGTAGCCTTAAACACAGTGTGAGTCTATACACACCATTGAGTGTGTGTGTGTGTGTGTGTGTGTGTGTGTGTGTGTGTGTGTGTGTGTGTGTGTGAGATTAGCCAGTTTCAGACATGCAGTCTGTAGCCATAATAATGGTCAACAAGGAGAGGAGCTGTGTAGACCTCCCACAAAGTCAAACCGTTACACAATCACACATGAGATAAAACTCCATTTACTGTTGCGTCATCAGCGTCTAAGGCGGACCGAGATGTTTTGGACAGATTATGTCAGGAATTGTCTTTTAAAGGTAATGTTGAGTTGGGTTAAAGTTGGCTGAGAGAGACAGAAATAAACGATCCCAGAAAAGTGGGAGTCGTACCAATGGAGAATATGTGTTAACATGCATGAAAATAGACTCTAATTAATGCCCTGTGCACAGTAATAGGGATATTTCTGTAAATGGGTATGTTCCCCCTGTTTTCTTTAAAAAAAAAAAAAATCTGTCCACACAACCTTTGTTTTATAAAGTATCTCATATCTAAAACCACAAAGATTGTTTGTGTTGGCCTTTAAACCGTGGATAATGTGGATCTTCAGATGAAATTGGACGCAGCAGATGCACAGGCTTCAGTCTGACATGAAGCTGAGCAGCAACGACAAGTTAGGATATAAACTTAAATTACCTTAAAACTGTTGATTTGAAGATGTTTGAAGTGTATTTGTGTGTGCTCTTTACATAACTGTATACAGTTTTCACATGCATCCATCTCCAACTTACATATGATTGGATGTTTCACCTGCATGTTCATTTAACAGAGACAAAATAATTGTTGCAGTGAAATTAAAAGTCATTTATGTGTCAATCAGAGGCCCAAATGTAGAGAGAAAAAAAAAAAGCAGTAAATTTTGCAAACTATTCTTATTAGTGTGTACAGGGCATAACTCAATTAGGGCAGGTCTCAGTTAAAGCTGAAGAAAAAAAATACACATCTTCCTATCTATCTATCTATCTGTCTGTCTATCTGTCTGTCTGTCAGTCAATCTACTGTGTCTGTCTGTCTCTCTCTCTCTCTCTGTCTGTCTCTCTCTGTCTGTCTGTCTCTCTCTCTGTGTCTGTCAGTCTCTCTCTCTCCCTCTCTCTCTCTCTCTCTCCCTCTCTCTCTCTCTCATATTTTGGCCTGATGACGCTAAAAATGATCAACTTCTGCAGCTTTAATTAGACGTCTAAAGCTAAGGGCTTAAAGTTGCTTTATTTCCTCGTAATTTCCCTGCAATTTTACTTATCTTAAGAGAAAAGGCAAATATAGGAAATCCTCCATGAAGCTCATTCTACTGATTAATGGTTTTCATAATCCAGCACACACTTTTTTCAGTGTTTTCTCCCTAGCAGTGTCTAAGTTTGTGAATTTCTGCATAAGGTGTGAAATCAACATAATTCATAGAGATGCAGGGCATTTTCAGGATATGTTTTCCATTTTTTTTTACTTCCTCAGGACTTTTCCCACGGCTGTAAACCTGTATGAGTACAGTATCGTGTTGCAGACCCACTCATTCACACACAGTGACACATACTGACCCCACGCTGAGCCAGGGTTTCGATTTATCCCCGCTGAAGTCCAGCATGTCACCTTACAGTAAATAACCTGATCCCAGAAGACAGACACCCTTAGATGACTTCACCATTACAACAGTTACAGTACCCCTCAGGTTTCAGCCGCTGCAACATTTGCGGAGATTTATTTTGAAATGAGATCGCTGCTACATGAAAAATTAGACATTTTTAAAGCATGACAAATAGCGTGAAAATAAAGTAAAGCGCAATATCTTTAAAACATCTGAGGTAACGTCATAATGCAAACACAATGACATAAATATAACAAATCACAGGAAAAAGAGCGAATTAGACTGGATGAATTTTCATCATCATCACTGAATTTCATCATTTGACGTGTCTAGACTGTAAATCATGAAGTAAAGCAGGAGTCTTTAAAAACAACAAAGTTTGGAGTTTTTTTTATTATTCTAAGACAATGCACCAGTGACATGGAACTAAAAGCTTTGTTGAGGAAAGTATCTGTCTTTTCTATCAACTCAAACAGATGAATATAATTATGAGGAGCATTACATTTGCTTAGTGGTTTCACTTTTGTCAGTGATGGAGTGTAATGCGTATTCAGTTCCATTGTGTTTTTACTACTGAAACCCACCCCGTCAACACATACACACAAATACACACACAGGCCAAAAGCCAGTTGCCAGGTCTTTAAAATATCCTTTAGGGAGGGGAAAAAAAAACATTTAGAATTAAAGCCAGATCATTAGTCTGGTCTGGAAGAAAGAAAAAAAAAAAAAAACAGGTCAACAATCAACAAAAGCTTGTATTCTATAACTCAGACAGCATAAAGCCCCCTCCTCCGACCTCATCCTCTTTTTATTTACTCATTTCTTGTCTGTCTGTCACCTAGCCCTGCGTCTCCTGCTTCCATCCTCCCATCATTCGTCCTCATTGATCTCGTCCCCCCTTCCTCCTCCTTTCCCTCCAGTTTTCCAGGGAGCCAAGTCTGTTTTTGATTAGTCCTCTCATGTAAACCTAAATTGTGATTAAACAAACACTGTGCGAGTGTGTTTGGCCCCGTATCAAGTTTTGCCCGTCTGCGTCTGTACATATATTTTAAGAAAAAAAGAGTAGACACATATAGATGCAGACATATACAAACGCAAGACATAAACAAGCACATAAGCAAATATGCGGACAAAAATGACTAAAATATAGACTATACATCTTAAGCATGCATAAGATATCCTGCACATACACTGCATAGATCCATAAATGTTAACCCTTAAACATGCATGTGCACATGTCCATACACAGAAGCAGTAACACTCTGTTAAAGTAAACACGTCAAGAGGAAAGACTGAGTTTTTTTTTCTACAAACTATGTTCTAGCAGCTCTGTGGCTACTTCCCCCATCTAGCTCACCTTTATTTGTGAGGTTAAATTACTACCACATGCTGCCTCTGTGCTATTTCAGTGCAAACATATAAAAATTCTTTGCCATATAAAAAAAAAAAAGAAAAAAAATCAACAGCCTCCCACGAACATTTCATAGGTTCAAGCCCTGCGGCGAGCTAGCACGCTGGCTAGCTGCTAAAGTAGGCAGCTGAAAGGGAAAGGTGTTGCTGCCGTGAACTTTAAGACCGCCTTGTTGGTGAAATCTGCTAAAAAATAAGAAGCTGGCTTGTTTTATTCACACAAGAGCACAGGCCGACACACAAACCTCACAACTTCTCGAATACTTGCTCGCTGCAGGAGGAGAACGAAATGATGCATTTTTATCCACAAACTTTGCAAAGTGTTGAAGACTCATTGCTTGGGGCTGTACAAGTAAACTTGTGTGATACGATCATATACATAACTGTGGATCCACACACATACTACACACGAATACAACTTGGATTGCATTCAAAACAAAAGAAGCAAGGTCATTTTCACAGCAGGTTGCTCAAAATGGGAAGCTCTAAAAATGAAAACAACAAAATATTTATATGCTCCCGCTGTTTTGTATGTGTGTTCGAGAGGCAGGCCTATGGACAGATCCAGTATTGGTGTCAGGCAGCATCAACATTGAGGCAGGAGGAAGAGTTTACACAAACAACAAGTCTGTTCCAGAGTGAAGGCCAAATTATGCCTCATACACTTTTATCACTTTAATGTCATTCGTGCTGACGTTCTCACTCAGCGTGGACATACACAAGCAAAATGCATATGAGAAACAGCAAGAAGACATCAGATTACACAGGAAATCAACCTATGTGTCCACTCGCTGTGCAATATTAAAACCTGTGTTGACAGCTTTTCACTGCATAAATCAAATCCTTGCAGAAAGCTGATAGTAAGTTTTATTTACATGCACATAAATGCATTTTTATGGGACGTAAAAGGAATAAATTAAATTTTTTGGATTACTCATTTCCTGACTTTCTATTATTTGATCCTTCTGCTTCTCTTTTTCTTTTTCCCTGTTTCTCTTCTCTCTCTCTCTCTCTGTGACTCTTGGTTTTTCGGTATCTCTGCAGTGTGTATTTATCTAAATATGTCTTGGGACAAAATCACACTGCTGTCTGGGCTGCGGGAAACACACACTCACACAAGCCGCTAAGAGCAGCCTTATTTTAGAGGAGCCCTAGTCAGGTTCCCTCTGTAAAAGTTTTCCCTTTTCCCCCTCTGAGCACAAGTGAAGATCAGCATGGGCCCCATGGCGCAGCTCCACTGTGGAGCCTATGGGCCTTGTGGTGCAGGTTCCAGCCAGAGCACCAACTTCATGTTAAACCTGTCGTGTCTCTTTTCATTTCAACAGTAATCATGTCATGTAAGTTTTTAAGAGTCAATTTAGGTAAGACTTGTATGATACATTTTTGCAGTGCGGTGCCATGCATGGGCTCTGTGGCGCAGCTGCATGGCAGGCCCTATGAGCCTTGTGGTGCAGCTGCATGCCATGGTTTGCACTTCTGAGTCATGTTTAATTATTAGGAAGGGTGTGTGGTTTGGTGTATCTACCATGGACCCACACACACATATACACACATAACCCCACACATGCAGATCCTAATCATCATCCAGCCCTGTGGTGTTAAATCAGTGGGAGAGGTGGCGTGAGAGAGAGAGATGTGTGTGCTTCTGTGTGTTTGGATGTTTGAGACTTATTTGTTTCTCGCAAGTACCCAGTGGCGTGAAAACCAAACAAAGGGCCTGGAGCCTGGTGACAAGAAAACAATCTTACAATTCCTGACAGCAATGCAAACATCAAAGCTATTTATTCTATTTGTGTGTGAATGTGTGGGTGTGTGTGTGTGTGTGTGTGTGTGTGTGTGTGTGTGTGTGTGTGTGTGTGTGTGTGTGTGTGTGTGTGT
>JAPQRQ010000002.1:6548849-6559241 GCA_037367365.1 Apogon talboti
AACTGTATTTTACACCAATTATTTTCATGTATTGATAGGATTAGTGGATCAACAGGTATTAAACAGTTTAGATCAGTCGACGGTTTCTGTCGGTGATGGATGTTTGGGTCTTTATGGGTTAAATCAGGCCGATTCCAAATCTGAAATCAGAATCTCTTCAGAGTTAGTGGCTAAAAACGGCTAATTTTCCAATCTTATATGAGTCATATATTCACCACCTGAAGGTAATTTGAGTTAAACTGGTTTCATTTACTTATAGATATGAACATGAGGCTCAGTGAAGAATAAACCAAGTATTTATTGTTACATATTTATCACAAGTCACTGTGCTATTGTCTTTTAATTGTTTTTTTTACACTTTTATACTTTTATATCTTTGACTTTTATTCTGCCTGTATCTTTAAATCTTTTATACTTGCACTCTGACAGACCTCTGCATAATACCTGGATGTGTACAAATGGCAAATAAAACTGTCTTGTATTTCAGTCCATCACCTTGGCTCAGAACTGTTAAAAACTATCGCTCATGTTCTTGTGATTGTGACAGTTTCAGCATTCACCGTCATGTTTCTGCTGCTCCTTGGTACCTAGTTTCCATTTCAGAAACATCTTCATGAAGTCAATCACCATGTTCATCACAAATTCCATGAAAAAAATTCAAGTGAAAGGGAGGAAATGAGTTGTGAGTGACGCTCTGCAGCCCATCTGTTCATCAGCTTTTATGATGTCCTCGACTGGTTGATCATAGTTTGTTTCTCTATGGTTGAACAGAAAATTTTGCACAAATTGAATTCTAGATCTGAGCTTTGAAGGGAATACACAATCACCGATGAGCTCTCTGATCTGGATCCAATGAAAATTCCAGCTCTGGACTGAACCAAACTGTTCTATCAGCTATTGAAATCCATCTACATTTTACCACTGACAATTTACTGAATTAATACTCTGGCATGACACATTGCTCATGACTAAATATGGACTTGTGCATCACCAAAAGTCCCGATGTGTTCAAGAACCTCTGTGATTTAGATTAAATGAAGTATTTTTCTCAGTGTACCAAAATTAGGATTAGCCTCTGTTAACAGTTTGTGTTTTTTTAAGAAAAAAAGGCAAATTTTTGTGATTCCAGCTTCCTAAATGTGATTTTTTTTTCTTTACTAATATATTACTGTAAATTGAATATCTTTGGTATTTGAGGGCATCATCTTGTGCTGGAGGGTGCACTTTTTCAACACTTTCTGATATTTTTTAACTAAACTATTAATCAACAGATTAATCAGCAGTCAAAATAACCATGTGTTGCAGCCCTAGATTAATCCTTATGTAACTACGTATCTTTCCATGCTCAAATATCCCATCCATTTCAGGTATAATCCATCTCAAATATCTGTGAGAGAACGTATAAACTTTTCCTTTAACTTATCAAGTCGTTTCTCGGCAGCAGGAGGAGAAAATGCCAGAAAATACATGGTGTGAAGTAGATCTAAGGCGACAAAACAAACTTGTGTTTCTAATCAATGATACAATTTTCGAGGCTTTAGATATTTTCTGGTTTCTTTCCTCCTCTGTGACAGTAACTGAATATCTTTTGGTTGTGTGTCAAACAAAAAATTTGAGACATTTTATAGACCAAATAATCAATCGAATGATCGTGAAAATAATTGATAAAGATAGTAATCATTGGTTGCTATGTTAACAGTTCTATGTGGGTTTTATATGTTCCCTAGAGCTGGAGCAGAGTATGTAATTCTGCACAGCAAAAGGTCAAAAAGTGATGTGAAAAGTCTTATGTTTGAGTGGGAGAGACTTTAACCCAAACTTCAGAAGGTGGTGGAGGCCAAAACAGAGCTAAAAGCAAAATCTATTAATTTATTTTAAAAAAGTAAAGTTGTACAGTACAGTCTGTCAGCTCTGATTCAAGTCCAACTGTTGAGCTTTGCTGCATCAACTTCAACACAGATTCTGAAGGTGGTGGAGACCAAAACAGAGCTAAAAGCAGCAGACACAACGAAGAGAATTTAACGTCTGTAAATTTCTTATAAAAAGTCAAACGATCAGTCCGTCATCTCTGATTTGAGTCCAACTGTGAGCTTTGTTGCATCAACATGAACGCAGATTCTGAAGGTGGTGGAGACCAACACAGAGCTAAAAGCAGCAGACACAACGAAGAGAATTTAACGTCTGTAAATTTCTTATAAAAAGTCAAACGATCAGTCCGTCATCTCTGATTTGAGTCCAACTGTGAGCTTTGTTGCATCAACATGAACGCAGATTCTTAAGGTGGTGGAGGCCAAAACAGAGGTAAAAGCAGCAGACACAAAGAGTGAATTTAACAGCTATGAATTCCTTCACCAAAGTCAAATTGTGCAGTCTGTCAGCACTGATTCATGTCCAACTGTAATCTTTGTTCCATGTCTGTCTCCTTTTCTTGACTGTCTATACTGCCGTCCAAGTAATCAACATGCTGACAGATTCTGAAGGTGGTGGAGGCCAAAACAGAGCTAAAAGCAAAATCTATTCATTTCTTTAAAAAGTAAAAGTTGTACAGTACAGTCTGTCAGCTCTGATTTGAGACCAACTGTGAGCTTTGTTGCATCAACATGAACGCAGATTCTTCAGGTGGTGGAGGCCAAAACAGAGGTAAAAACAGCAGACACAAAGAGAGAATTTAACAACTATGAATTCCTTTAGAAAAGTCAAATTGTGCAGTCTGTCAGCACTGATGCAAGTCCAGCTGTAATCTTTGTTGCATGTCTGTCTCCTTTTCTTGACTGGTCCACACTGCCGTCCAAGTAATCAACATCCTGACAGATTCTTAAGGTGGTGAAGGCCAAAACAGAGCTAAAAGCAGCAGACACAAAGAAGAGAATTTAATTTCTTTAAAGAAGTCAAACTGTCAGTCCGTCAGCTGTGATTTGAGTCCAACTGTGAGCTTTGTTGCATGTCTGTCTCCTTTCCGTGACTGTCTACACTGTCTTCCAAGTAATCAACATGCTGACAGAATCTGAAATACAATAAAAACAATTCTTGTTTTTTGATTGAATCTGAATACGGCCGCGTTTCTGAGCTATAGTGATGGTGCATTTGTAATTACATATGAAACCTCATCATCAAGGGATAAAAGAATTTGGACCGATACCACACATATATAAAAACCAGAGAAGAAATTTTGAGACTCGTCCATCTTGTCAGTACGTTCAAGAGACCAGATACGTTTTTGACAGCGAGCCACTTCGCCATCATCCAGACTGGATGCTGCTGGTTCTTGTCACGGGCTTTAAGTATGTGTGTAATTGCGAGTTTCTTGGAAAGAGGGGCAGCTTGATAAGCCTTCTTGGACGTGGTGAAAAACTCAATACAGCATTGATTTATCATTTTCAACTTGAGGAAAGAGCTGCTTCCATGATGAAAGAACTTCTTTTCCCCTTCTTGCTGATTTAGAATTTCAAGTATCCGCAGACCTATAAGTGACGCCGAGGCAGCATCGAATCAACACAAACACTCTCCACATCCCCTCCTCCCTGCGTCTTACCCTCCTGCTCTCTTCTCTAAAGCTATCTTTTCACAATTGGCTACAATCTCTTTTCTCCGTCCTTCAATTTATCTCTCTTAAATCTGTCTTTTTTCCCCATGCAGTCTCAGCCCCTTAATATCAGTCTGCCGTTTCTTTACAGCTAGCTTCACATGTTGTTCCCAGCCTCTTTCCCCACTTCTATTTCCCTCTAATCTCCACTCTTTTGCACTCTCTCCCCCTCTCTCAATCTCTCATGTCTTATCTGTCACTGTTTTACAGTTGACTAAACACTTTTTCTTCGCCTCCCTCTGTTTTTCTCTTTCTTCCCCTAATCTCTTGTCTTTTATCGCAATCTCTCACTCTTTTACAGTTGGCTACATTTTCCTAGCCGCCTCTTTTTTTCCCCCCCCTCTTTCTTCCTTCGTCTCTAATCTCTCCATCCTTATCTCCATCTTTCTCTTGTTCTCAGTGGAAACTTATGCTTTCACCAGGGAAACAGCTCCAGAGTCAAACAAACAGTGAGGCTACAGGGCCAGGTGGAGGACGAGCATGGCATCGACCCTATCAAACATCAGAAAACTGAGAGAGTCCAGGCCGCCGCCAGGGGAATAATAACAGTTTTGCGGTGTGAAATTAATGGAAAAAAAGATCAAATAGCCTTGACAGTGAATAAAAGGATGAATCAGCCAGTATTTAAGGAAAACAAAACAGTAATCCTGCATCAAAATAACTGCTTTCCTTATTACTTGGTGTTGATTAAAACCCAAAAAGCAGTGAGTCATTGTCAGCCTTTAAAGCATCACTTGTTGGAAGCTGTGCATGAATCTGAGCGGTGATTGATATTCTGCTGGGATAACTAATCCACCCTTAATAAACATACGGGGACATAAAATCTTAATTAAATCAACAATAAAAACAGCTGAGCACTTAAAGAGGAGGCTGAGGTGACGGGCTTAGGGCGCTTTAACAGCAGACTGGAAACGGTGAGCAAGGGTATAAACAGAGAAATAATACAAATAGAACAGGCCAGAAGTCATGAAACCTGCATTAACACTTTAAACTCTATCCTTAGCCATGAAATGGAAAATCTTGAAACAATAAAAAGCAACATCTCCAGTGGTTTTATGGACCTGATCATTACCAGTTTGGAAGCAGAGCTCATTTCACTATATCGGGCTGTCATTATCACTACACTTTTATCAAAAAATGTACATTTCAGCTTTTATAACTTCAACAAATTAAACTTTATTAGACATATTTTCCTCATAACCCATTTATGGATTAAGCAGTCCAGAAAATGAATGAATGAATAAACAATACTCAAACTAAAAATGTAAATAAATGTGTGCTCTTTCAGCCAGTACCCCTTTTGTTGAGACAATATGAGATTTATTGCATTGATTTTCTGATGTTTCATTCAACACATGTCAGATGTTTCTAAATGTTTGTGCTGCTTCTTCTCATGGGGTCAGAGGTTACACTAAATGGTGATTTCTTTTTCTTACAAGCATGCCTGCATTAAGTTCCTTTAGTTTGTCATTCATTTCAAATTCATTTCAGCTCAGCAACATGTTTTTACAATTTTTTTTCATACATAATAGAGAATTTGTTCACACATACACTATATGGACAGAAGCATCGGGACAATAAATGTCAAATTAAAATATTATATTGCTATACATATCATTGAAATACATGTATTTATGTCATCTTTAGGGTTAATCTTACTTACATTGTCATTTCAAAGACTTACACAATGCTTCAGAGTGTTTTTACTCAATTTTAATCATTTAATAATTTCAAATGTTCAAGATTTCTGAAATATTTGACAAATTTTGATCTTAACAAATCATTTTAAACCACAAGTAAAAATCTGGTGTGTTCGACTGTCACTCAGAGAGAAAAATCATCATTTATACTTATAAGAAACATTGATTTGACATTTACCATGTCAAGTATTGACAACCACTGTTATGAATATCATGACAATACTTCAAACCATAAGGAATCGGAAGTGGATTTGCCTCAGTATTTTATCCATAAAGTGAAACCTGCTTAAAATGGTGGTTTAAAATGGATTTTAACCAAATAAAACCAATTAAATGGAAAAGTGAAAACACTTTTTCAGACAGTACTGCTAACATATTAATGGTTAATTAGAGATTAAGCAACTTTGTAGATGAATTACCACATAGAGTATCTCTTGAACATTATTGGCTTTTTCACCCTTCCATACATTACTTATATATTTTTAAAGATTATTAATGAAGAAATTGAAATCTTTGTTATTTATTTTTTAGAAATTTCTTTAATATAATTTACAGATACTCTGTATTAGTCTAAAGTTTTACCAAAATGTCCAGACATGGGGTTTCAGCATTATCTGAATGACATAACGCCGCTGAGTCGGTCATTTTTGCACCTGGCCTGTTAAAGCCCTGGTGTTTTACTCCACCCGGCTGTAAAGCTGTACTCAGCCTTAAATTTAACTGACCAGCTGGCGGTCAGACAACTAACAAGTGGCCTGAGTACAAAGCCCTGACGCTGATTGTTTCCATCACAGACAGAGGTAAAGTGTGCATGCGAGTGTGTTTGCGACCAGAGGATAAGACAAGAATGCAAACAGCAGGTGTTCAAGGGAATTAATATAAGAAACAGAACAAACACATGGACACACGCAGAGACAGATCCCACCTTATCTCAGCCAACACCACTGAAACCAGTCGACCTGACTTTACAAACACATACATGACAGATCAATGACAGAGCAATCACTCTGATAAACCACAAAATATAAGGCAAATACAGGAGGCACAAACCAAAGTGTAGGCGGACCCTGTTATTGATATTAGATTATTTGGACTGACTTTCACTGTTGGCAGCAATGGAGATGAGTAGTTTTGAGCAGTATTACAGGTAGTTTACAGGACAAATACTAACCCATAAAGACCCAGTGCTACTTTTATATAAATTCCCAAATGGATTTTTCTCTCTATTAAACCTTTATTAAGAGATTTATCACCATTTATTAAAATATCCTCTGCATTTTGCATGTAAATCATGTATTTTCTTATATTTAATTTCCTATGTTTTATTTAGATATTCATGAAAACTTAATGTTATTATATTAAAACAGAGAAAACGGAAGAAAAACTGACTTTTTCATCCAATACATCAATAACTGAATGCAAAAACAACTGTGTCCATCCACTGTCATTGATCCAACTCCATGGGTTTTACTGGTGAATTAATGTTGTAGATGATGACGATGTTTCCACGGTAACTACGGAGCCTCTGAACGTCCAAATGGCTCATATCTGATGACCATGAAAAAAGATGACAAACTGCATTTTACATCAATTATTTACATGCATTTATAGGATTAGTGGATCAACAGGTATTAAACAGTTTATATTAGTAGATGCTGTTGTTTGGGTCTTTATGGGTTAAATGGTTTTCTTGATAAAACAGTGATAAGCTTGATGCATGACAAACCACCAGCACAGATGACCTAGAAACTACCAAAAGGCACCATTGTCCTGACAAATTCTAAAAAAGTATTCACATTTATTCAAGCATAAGACCTCTGAATCTTGGATTTAAGGACTTTTTAAGGATATGTAGATACTTGGTACATTCCCCCACATGATTTAACAGGATAAGAATGTCGACTTGGTGATGTGCTGGTTGGGTTAAAATTAATAATAACAGCAACTTCATTGATGCAGCACCTTTAAAACTAACAAACTGCAGTGACAGACAAAATAAAAACGGGAAAATCCAAAAGTAAAGTAGATACAGGAAGCAAAACAGCCAGATTATGGTGGTAATAAAAGACAGCAACTAAAGCAATTAAAAAAACAAAACGATAAAATAATGAAGCTAATAGCACAAATGAAAGCGGATAAAAAGCAATAAAAGTAAAAGATGGAATCAATTAAAGCCTGTCTGTAAAAACAGGTTGAGAAGTTAAAAGTAGTTCCTGAGTGGGGCTCTTATCTCCTCAGGTCAGTTGTTCCAAAGCCGAGGGGCCCTCATGGGTTAACATCCTCCTCCCTTTACTCCCCTGTCCTACTCTGCATTATTTTGACTTTTTTTTTTCCGCCATTGTCCTCTTCCTTCACCACAATGAAGATGTAAAGACAACAATGAGGAACAACAACTACAGCGACTGTAAACGGTTTCCTCTGCGGTCCACCTCTAAAGGAGACATTTCCATCTCTTTTCTTTTCTTTTTTTTCCTCTCTCACTATCAGGAGCTGTGTTCTTATCTCTCCCTCCTTCCATCCTTCCCTTTTCTTTCATCCTCTGTTGTTTTCCAGCCAATGTTTAGGTTCTGAATGCATTGGCTTCCTGTCCTTATCTACTGTTATTTTCCACAAAGCCCTTGTACCGCTTCACTTTCTCTTCTTTCCTCTCGTCTCGGCCTCTATCCCACTCTCTCTCTCTCTCTCTCTGTCTCTCTCTCTCTCAGATAGGTATGCTCAATTTCGCTCTCTAAATCTCCCAGTTACGCAAAGAATCCTAATTGCCCTCTTCCTTTTCCTCTGAGCTCCTTGCTCTACAACTCGTCTGTCAGCAGAACAGGAGGCCGGCATCAAGAAGCTCCACAGAAGGCCTGCACCACACCTGAAAAACTGACAATGCTTTTTTTTTTTTTTTCCTTGCTATATGATATACTGCAATGGAGAATATTTACCAGACGACTTGAATATCTCTAATTGGAAAGGCTGAATCATTCTAGAATTCACCTTTATTCTAGTCAGTAATAATAAATGTAAGCTGTAGTAAAGTCTTTTTACTCTAAAGATGTTTTTGAGTGTGAGATATTTATTTAACCCTTACTGTTCGTCAATAATGTCAGGCCCAAATGTCACTATATCTCAGATTTATTTACATCTGGTAAATCCTTAATATTTCAGAGAGCAGATAGGATGTGTTTTAAGGTTTTACACAACTCACGCAAGGAGAAAAATCATCTAGTATCTCACAAACCATGTCCTATTTTAACTAAGACACAAAAACCAAACAGCAAATACACAGGTATTGGCAGGTAAAATACAGAGCCCAGCCAAAAAAATAATGTACTGTCTGTATTTAAATAAGAAAACAAATAAGATCCTTCTTTGTTTCAGCTGCAACCAGTTCTTTAACCCTTTAAGTGATGCAGTGAGGAGCTTCCCATTTCTTAAACAGCAGTTTGATAGAGAGCAAAAACATCAGACTGGGTTTCAATAAAAAAAAGGTCATGTGGTCTGATGAGTCCAGATTGACCCTAGTCCAGAGTGATGAACTGATTACCCATCATGCCTAGCGCCTGTAGTATTAGCCTGTGGGGTCAGTGTTATGATCTGGGGTTGGTTCAGTTGATCAGGTCTAGGTTCAGGAAAGTTAAGTGTCCATAAAATGAGTTCATCTGAACCTGCATGTACTGAATGACCAGGTCTGAACATCAGTGGAGTTTTTCTTCACTGATGACACAGACGTATTCCAACATGACAGCACCAGGATTCATCAGGATCAGATTGTAAAAAAGTGGTTCAGGAGCGTGAGACATCATTATACACATGGACTGGACTCCACAGAGTCCAGACCTGAACCGCTTTAGAAGATACAGCTGTCCATTTTTCATCAGTTTAAGATCTTGGTAAAAAAAAAATGCAGCTATGAAGGGAAATGAATCTTGTAACATTGTATAATCATTGTGAAGCATCATTTATGCCACACTGAATGCATCCCAGTGTTCAAGCAAATTAGTTTTGTGTCTGTGACAATTTTTATGGCCAGCAGTGTAGAATAGAAAACATCAAACTTCTATAAAAATATAAAAAATAAGTCATATTTTCTGTGATATTTTAGGCTAAAAACCCTTGTCATTTGAGGTGTTTTCACTGCTCTCAAATGTTGAAATCTGTCAAAATTGGCCCAAATAGTACATAAAGGGTCCATGTTAAGTATACAATTAATTTCAATACACCAAACAGAAGGAATACGTCCTTCGATGACTCTTCTGAGGTGATTTTAGTTGAAAATTAGGTCGTTTTAATACACTGGAGCAAAAGTACCTGTTTTTCTTCAACATCAATTCATCATCCTACATTATCTAACTGAAATAACTCCCTATGACTAGCACCGTTTTTCTTTTTGCAACCAAATATTCGTTTTCGACCTTGCACATTTCCAGGTTGTGTTGATTTTCTTTACTTAACATCATGTGTCTTTAGGTGTGTTCTCCTCCAACTCCAAATCAAGAGTGGAAATGTTTTCACACTTGGCAGAGATGGAAAACCTGGTACATTGATGAAAGTTTAATGTGAACATGTGCAGTGGAGACAGATTTAGCCTATGTATGGACCATCCATTCAATTATATATGAAACAAGTGCTTTATTAGATGGGAAATGGCAACAGAAGAGCTGCAGAAACAAATGTTATATAAACCCTTTGACACATCAGGGATCCAGACTACACTCTAGACAATGAGGTTTGGTTTAGGGTAGGAGCCCAAAAGTCCAAATCTGCTTCAAGTTATTGTTGAAATACCTGTTATATTCATCGGTTCCTCAGTCAACAACTCAGATAGACACAGGCAAACTTTTCCAACTCTTGACATTCACATACATGGATGAAAATAGGAAGAAAATCGCATTTTCTTTTGCAAGTTTTCTGGAAATTTGGTCAAATTTAGCTTCAGACACCTTGACGATGTTGAAACTATAGTGACATTACTTCTTTCAGATCATCCGATACAGTGGTCCCTCGTTTATCGCGGGGGTTACGTTCCAAAAATAACCTGCAATAGGTGAAATCCGCGAAGTAGCCAGCTTTATTTTTTACAATGATTATATATGTTTTAAGGCTGTAAAACCCCTCACCACA
>JAPQRQ010000002.1:6581319-6608677 GCA_037367365.1 Apogon talboti
GGACACAACAGCTCATGACTCGGACAGAGCGGGATTCGAACCGCCAACCCTTCGGTTATTGGACGACCCACTCTACCGCCTGAGCCACAGCCGCCCCTAAGTAGAAAATCAAGGTCAATGAAGTTACCATATTTGGTTCCTAGCCCGTAAGTGGCAAAAAAAAAAAAAAAACACCCAAGAAGTAAATATAAGAAATACAAGAAAAGAGACTGATCTCATGAAACTGCGTTGTATGTAACCCCAGTTCGTATGGCATTTGGCGTGCTATACGTACGCATTTTCCACCTTTCGCGTGTTACTCAACGCCACTTGATTGCGTGTCAATTTACGCCAAGGTCTCCGGTTCACATAACCCTAACCATCAGTACATGTTATTTGACGTAGAGTGAACTTACAATGCGGAAAGCTTATAATGCATACAGATAACACGCCAATTAAAAGTGTTGTGTATATTTACATGATTTCATGATATTACCTCTAAGGTAAAAGGAACATATTTTAGAACATTAGACCAACATAAGTGCTGATCCAGACAACTGTCAACATCCACATTATCCCTTTGAACATCATTACTTACATTAGTACCATTACTTCATGGTACCTAACAAAGCAGGTACACTCACTGTTCATGCACAGGTGGACCTCACAGACCCTGTAGACCACAATGGACCTGGTCACTGTCTTGTAATGTGTGTGGAAATGACCAAAAACAGTCACTTACCCAATGAAAGGTTAAACTGACCATTTTTCTTCTCCTGCCATTCTCATTATGAATACATCCGCTTTTTATTTCTCTGTTCCATCCCATAATCCCTCATTTCTTTTCTCGGTGTCATTCTCTTTCATTTGTGTGGTTTCTTTTGCAAGCTGACAGACAGTGTGCGACTAATTAGCATCTTTCTGTGGTTTCGGTGACCAGAGTTTAACAGCTTCACCCTCACAATGGAAAGAAGGCACATGTTAATAACACGCTGTCACGCAAAATGTCCTGTTGATAAAGTGTCTTTTACACAAGTGTGAGATAAAGACATTTACCAGGCACGTGCAGGATGTAATGCTTCTTTTGAGAAAACTGGTAAAAGGCTTGAAAAGGTTGGATTCTATTGCTAAACACCAGAGTTTTTATGCACTTTCACACATCGCCACAGACTTTTATGACTATAATAAACATGATTAGCTTATTTCCCCAACATTTATACTGTTTTACTCACTTAATCCAAACTATGACATAAATGTGAACCATCAGATGCATTTACTTTGCAGATATGGCTTTGAAACACATCATACATCTGTTAGAGAGACCGCCTGTAGGGTTCATTCTGTACTCTGGGTAAACAGGGAAATCTAAAATCAGAAATGTTGACAGATTGATTGTAAAAAACACTGTCCACCTCATCTACTGCAATCCCTCTGTCCACACCATCACTGAATAAATGGTTAACCCCTAAAGACCTAGAAATATCTTATGGTGACTTTAAAATGGATGTTTATCTATATTAAATCTTTCCTAAGTGGTCATTTATCACCATTTATGATGATATTATCCTCTGAATTTAGTCATTTGCAGTGAAAATCTGGTGTTTTCCTACATTTAATTCACTGATCATGTAGATATTTGTAAAAAAAAAAAGCTCAGAGTAAATTCAACGGCTATTATATCAAAACAGAGAATCTGAAGAAAAAGTGACTATTGAGCAAAATGTATCCTTAACTGAGCGTCTATATCCACTGACATTTGTCAAACTGGTGAATCAATGTTGTAGAAGATGATGGTGTTTCCATGTTCACTACAGAGCCTCTGAATGTCCAAATGCGTCATATCTAATTACCATGAAAAAAATGACAAACTGTATTTTATCTGAATTATTCAAATGTATTGATAGGATTAGTGGATCAGATCTTATTGAACAGTTTAGGTCAGTAGATGGTTTTGGTTGCAGGTGGTTTTCCAGGTCATGGTGACAGTGTTGGTTCAGACAGTGTTGGTTCTGCTGCAGAAAACTCTCACAACAGACAAGAACAAGAGACGGAGTCTGAAACATTTGTGAACAATTCTGATCAGAACTGATGGGCTCTGATACTGAGGTTTATTCTACAATGGATGTGATGCTCAGACCTAGAAGTAAATCCGTCCGTCCGTCCTCTGGCGTTTCCAGCTGAAGTGAGTCATGTACCCAGAACACCTGGCTGGAATATTACCTTTGGATTATGGATATACAATTAACAGCTGTTGGCAAAATATTGGTGTGTTTTACAAGTTCACATAACCACAAATCATGATTTGGTGGAGAAAGTCAAATTTTGTATTTGTACTCATACTGCCAGATGAAAAGATTTTTTTGTCATCCAGTGTTACTAGTGCAACAATTCAATTACTAGTCAACTCAATTTTTGATATTGTGACAACCCTACTGGTATCTAATCAACCAGTCAATAATAATCTCATTTAAAGTCTAATCTAATGACTGTCTAGACTACACTGTTGTTTGTCAAATTAATTGCAAAGTGTTCAGACTTAAAAAGGTGCGAGCCCTCGGGTTACATCATTTACATCCTATAGTTGAACTCCATCAGGGTAGTTCATTAGAGTCAATATATGCTGCATGAGGAGGCTCTGTAGAAATGGACTTGTCTAAGTGACTGAAGCGACTCATTTGAAATGAATGGAACACAGCATGGGTTTACACTATAGTAATAATGACTTTCCACTTGCTGCTTCTCCTCCTCCTCGCAGACACCGTCGTGTATTTTCTCTCGTCTTCCCATTGTTTCTCCCCCTTGTCTACTTCCCCTTTCTCTTCCCCTCTGTCACAGCAGTGGACAGATTAGAGAATAATTGGTGGAAAGTTTGGACTGCTCTTCACACTGGGCCTCATCCATTTATTTAAACGGTCTGATATCTGATGGCACATTAACGGTGCACGCTACGCTGCAGTGTGTCCGCGCAGGAATCTCAATGTGCGAGCATTAGTGTCGCTGTCTGTGTGTGTAATTTTGTAATTTTTGTATGCCAGTGATGAAGTATGTCTTTGTACATGTATGTGAGTTGAATATGTGTGTGTGTGTGTGTGTGGTTTAATGGATCCTTTAGCCAGACAGATCTTTGGCTCAGCTCTACAGCGGCCCCTGCAAAGCCATTACCTCCCCATACACTGTGTATACACTCACTCACATTACTCTGTGTGCGAAAGAGACAGAGAGAGCGAGAGACAAAGTCAGAAGCCAACTTTTAAAGGGGGCTATCATAACATCCCCATGTCACTTTGAACACTCACATTCACACACACATAATTACGCTTATATGTACTGACAATGTACCACATGTGAAGCATTTTTATGGCTAGAGTGGGGAATGCCCCGACCAATACATCCTTGTCCTTTCAAAGAAGAAAAAATAAAAATAACTTCTCAGACCCAGTCTTAACTATTAGACAGTTGTGGACAGTTGTCTGTGCGGATGTCTCCCTCACTTTAAGACTTCACCTTAGCCACTTGAGATACTGTGTTCATAAGAGGGGCGCTAATGTCACGGAAAAAGCTCGTTTTAAATGTGGACACAGCCTTAAAGGGTCAGTGTTTGGTATTTAGTGACATCTAGTGGTGAAGTTGCAGACTCCAAATAAATAAGCCCACTCCACCCACCACCCTCATCTACAGTGGCCACACAGACACGGACATCCCTCATTAGAATCAGTTTGTTTTGTCTATGCTGTGCATTTTACTCAGGGATATTGTCACATTCACATACAGGAGACAGTGAAACACTTTCTCTGTGTTACTATAGAAACATGGTGACACTGTCAAGGCTACCCACACAGTCGGGATAAACTGCTCACTCTAAGGTAATGAAAACACAATGTGATTATATCCAAATGAAAACATATTCGTTAATATTATATTCCATTTTTACAGGTAGATTCTTCTACATCAGAGGGTCTCAATCGGTCTCAACTTGAGATCCATGTTTCCCAGTGGTCACCAAGTCACAGCTTACTTATAAATATACACATCAGGGACTTTTTTTTAAACAAAATATCCACATATTTTCATCAATGCATTGCAGAGCAGTTTTCATTTAACAAACACTGATAAGGGAAATTGGTGTCTCAGTTCTAATTGACATTTTCTTTCTGACATATCACATCTAAAGAGTTTGTTGGACACTGTTTTCCATAAAGTTGGAATTAAATGTTTTTACCTCTTCTCATAAAATGCTTATGACAATGTAATTTATTCTTGATAAATAAAGTGCAACTGGGACTGTGTCTGAAAACAAAATTACTACAACTTTATGGGCAAATGTGTAAATGTACAGTATATGTACAGGCTGTCAAACAAGAGAAGTACTGTAAACGTAGCCTGTTATTTTCAATTTATTCAATGTTTCAATTATTTTCAATGTTATTATCAATGTCTACTGTATATCTTTGAAGTCGGTATTTAAGCCTATAATATATACTTATTACACCACACACTTCACAACCCACTGAGAACATTAAGTAGAAAATGTTACAATTTTAGACTGCTCCCACCAGTTGAGAAAGTGGGCCCTAAATCTTACACACTTGACTTTTTATTAATCCGTGATTTACCTGTATTTATATCCAACCAGTCAAACTACAGTCATGTTCTGATTCATTAGGTGTAACTTTAGTCTTAGGCTTGAGTTTTGTCCTCAAGAGCCACAGCTCATCTTTTTCCAGTCCATTACTTCACATTTAAATCCTGAATGAGACCACAAGGAAACAGAAGTCATAGAAATAGAGGATGTCCCTGGCACCCTATTTAGTGAGAAAACAATATATTGAGAGAGTCTGTAGGTAGAAATTCTTGTGGGTGGACAATAATATAATCGTATTCTCATCATATAATAATTAAGTACTTTCCCTACATAATTGGGTTCTCGGTGCATTCTTTTTATTACTTACTCACAGTAATATTATAGACTAGAACATACACACACTAAATCAGGGGTGTCAAACTCATTTTAGTTCAGGTTCCACATTCAGCTCAATTTAATCCCAAGCGGGCCAGAGCAGTAAAATAATAACATAATAACCTATAAATAATAACTAAAAAATTTTCAGGTTGTTTTAGTGGTAAAAAAGTATATTAACATTTAACAATGTTATGCCTCAGCTTTTTATTTACACACATGCATTACAACCTCCAGATCACACACTTAGAAACAGGCATAATATTGTTAAAATTCCACATATTTTTCTTAAATTTCAGGTTGTTCATGGATCGATGTTTAGATTATTAAATTTTTTTGTGAAAGGATAGTTTGTGAATGTAAACATTTTCATCATGTAATTTTACTTTTTTACACTAAAACAAAGACAAAATTTGGAGTTGTCATTATTCACATGGCTATAATGCTATATATAAGGCTGTAGGTAGCCTCTGAACTAAAATGACTTGGACATCATTGATTGTAAATTTCTTCAGTGTAATTTTTGCATTTCACAAATTCATCCCATGGGCCGGATTGGACCCTTTGGCGGGCCGGTTTTGGTCCGCGGGCCACATGTTTGACTCTCCTGGTCTAAATGGTCAGTTACTGTAAATAACGCCACATGTTGATCCAGTACTTTTGTTTCATTTACACTGTATTTTTTTTCTTTCTCTGCCCCCCATGTAATGTTTGATTGATGGTGTAATTTACCAGAACAACACGCTGACACACATCTTGTTATTTTCACGTCTGTGGACGGGCTCAGGACCTCAAAAGTGTTTGAGGCCCATCCAAAACAATCTTTTACAGCGTGGTACCAAAATGAACTACATACCAAATCACATGCCTTTCTAGCTTTTAGTTGCCACAGAGATAAATACACTGATGCGAGTCGATGTTTCTAATAAACCGAGACACACTTCTGTCAAACATGTATCTCGATTTTATCTTAACAACTTCTACCTGATGTCTCAGCTCTGAAACTTTGATAACCATAAACCAAATGAGCTGCACATGGCTGATCTGAATCAACCCTTTCACGTCTCTCTTCTGTGTATCTACTACTTTCAAAGACCTGGAAACACTTAGCAGAGTCGGGCCAACACAGAGGCTCCCAACTACAACGGTTTGGTATTTGCTGCAGGTCTTGGACATCATGCATAATGGCCGGGCAGCCGTGCGCTTGTGTGATTTAGGGTTTAGGAATAACAACTCACTAAACTCTAAATTCTAATTAAACTACTGATTGAGCGGCTGCACATCTGCACGGCTGACCTTTTGTGAGTGTGTGTGATTATTTCAGTGTTCGGTGTGTTCCGAGGCTTGTGTTGCGCCACAGCTCTGAGCTATTTACCCACA
Organism: Apogon talboti; assembly: GCA_037367365.1. Classification (NCBI taxonomy): domain Eukaryota; kingdom Metazoa; phylum Chordata; class Actinopteri; order Kurtiformes; family Apogonidae; genus Apogon; species Apogon talboti. Next base: position 6,587,636 of record JAPQRQ010000002.1, read on the forward strand.
GACAAAGCACATTTATCTATGAGAGTTAGACAGGAAACAGGGCTCTTTAAGTATGATTGTGTCCACACGCTTTTGTGTAATGGCCGGTTTACTGTAAAACAAGAACATTTATTTGGGGTTGAAGCGCCCTGAAGGATCAGATTAACCACGTACATCCCAAAAGTAGTTTTACCTTCTAGTGTTACGCTTAGTCGGCTTACAAGCTGCTTTTAAAAAACACAAAATTGATCTACCTACACAAAAAATCACTTTATTTATTTATTTATATACATAAATACTGAGTATACTTCATGTATACATAACAGGTGTACCTTGCCTGAAGTGTATGAACCCTTATGGTACAATACAATTCAATCCATTTGGGGTCAGTTTCTAATGCTGCCTTCACGTGCTATAGGATTTATGGTAAATACTAGTTACAAACTCAAAAATTACACATTAACGCCCCCTGATGTCGTATTTTCCGCTGGAGAACTGAGAAAAAAATTGTATACGAGCTGCCAAGATAAAAATAACCTTTAAACTTTTCAACATGGTAGAGAGCAACGAGGGATCAATCACAAATAATAATAAATGAAAGAAAAGCTTTTATTAATTGCTTATTAACATGCTTTATTTCTGCTGCTGTTAGCTGATGATTTTGCATATTTATAGCATACACAATTTCTGAGAACTCCCCCCCCCCCCAAAAAAAAAGTGCATTAGTAGATGAATTAACACATGTCAAACTGTTCATGTGTTATGTTTTATGCGTCAGGCATTTTTCATTTTGCTACAACAAAAGCACAACGTACTCGTAATTTCACATTGACAAGTGGAAAGGCTCATCTTCCCGACAGCACCTGAAGGCAGCATTACTCTGATGACGTGCATCAGGGTTCCGTAGTGTGGACAGAAGCTGCTGGTTCCAGCCTCAAACAGATTCACATGATCAGAAATCATGGTGGAACAGTATTTGGACTTAATAAGAATCACATGGAAAAACGACTGTTGTCTGATTAACTGTGAATTTACTTCTCTCACCTTTCTCTTTCTCAGCATTTCGAAGAGAAGTCGTTTTTATGAGCAGTTCCAAAGTGCCTCCCCACACTTCCCTTCTTTAGAATAGATTAGAATAGATTAACCAATCAGACAAATGCACCTCGAATACAACCCGATGAATAAAAGTTGTTTTTCTAGCCCTTCTTTTGCAGACATAAACTGAAAGGTTAACCAGTTCACTTGGGTCACTAGAGTTTTGTAGCTCATTTGGTGACCCCTGACCCCTGAGTTAGCAGATAAGAGATCTCAGACTAGACGCCCTGTACGTCAATCAAGTGTCAAATGCCATAGAGACGTATCTGTCCCCTCTGGCCTTAACCTGTTGTCCTAGAACATTGTTGTTGTTTTTTTATATTTGTCCTGCACATTAACAGTCAAGACATGGGCTGTCTGTTCTTACATTACAAACATGAGATTTTGGGTCAATACTATATTCATTTTCATTCACATTTCAAACATTAGTGTGAATGTAGTTTTCAAATGCATATAATAGGCTTTACTGTCTACCTCATTCTGAAATCTCTGAACTGTTTTTTCTTAAGTTTTGACCAATTTCATTCAGAATATCTCTGCCTGATATTGTTAAAAATGCAGTAGTTACATATGTCAAGTTCCAAAGGTAGCGACAGTAACTAAAGGGGGGGGTGGAGCTTAGCAATGCTCAACTGGACCCTACATATGTTATTTGTTTTCATTTCTAAGTACAGGCCATTTTAGTGTAATGTTTTTAGGATTTTTGGCTTAAACAACTGATATTACAGCTCTATATCTGTGTTCAGAGACAGATAAGACACTTAAAGGTTTTCCCAAATGGCACTTATCCAAGTCATATGTTACTTTTCACACTAACAGAGATATAGCGTAATCACCAGGAAAACCAAGACGACACACAGACACACATTCGGTTCCTGATAACACCGCTTGGTTTGTCTGACAGGAAAAAAAAACAGACCTGAGTAAACGAAAGCATGTGTGTCACGAACAATGAAGACGACACCGTAATACATAGTACTTTATAATGATAATGGATTGGATTTCTATAGCGCCTTTCAAGGCACCAGAGGCACTTTACATTACACTGGTCTACAAGGAAAATGCTTCCAGAATAAAAGTGCTGAAATTTTGAGTCACTGATAAAGAAAAATCAAGTCATAAATGCTGGTCGGCTGAAGTTTCACAGATACAGTCTTGGGTCAAAATGTGAAATTTGAGAATTAACGAGAAAATGGGTTTTACTCCGAAGGAATATTTGTCCGAGAGCGACCAGATCTACTTCAAAACACTGTCTGCACATGACAATACATTCACTTTACAGGTTCTATCCAGTGGAAGATTTATAAACCTACTGTATAAATGTACATAATCCAACATATACGTGTAATAACACTTCCATCATATACCTTGAAAAAATTAACAAACCAGCACTTTGGTCATTTGTTTTTGGTCAATTAATCTTATTAAAATACGTAACATTTCACACATTTAATCTTTGAAGCAGATCTTTTTTTTTTTTTTTTTTTAATGTAGACCAGTGTTATTGATCCATTATTCATTCACTCACACATTCACACACCATGTATTATTTAAAGCAATTGTGTGTGATGTTGTTCTATCAAAAGAAAGGGAGTTAGTTTGAGAAAATCTGTCATTTTTGGTTAATTTAATGTGAAAGCTCCTTAGACGTAGACCTGTTCTTCATGGGGATCCTCCAAAAAAAACTGTCTATACTGATAGTACATGTGTGCTGCTGCAGAAGTTAACCTCTTCCTTTTCCTCCTTAACAAGGATCAGTCAAAGGTCACCAAACAAATGGAGGGAGGACAGGAAAGGGGATGAAAGGATAAATTGTAAAAGGAGACTGGAGACTGATTGGAGGCCAGATGTCTAATAAGGTCTATAAATAACACAATGATGGCTGACAGACACTTTGGATGAGACGCTCCATCCAAAACTGAATATTAAAGCAAGATTTCATAACTTATTCTTCTGTTGTGTTTTGTTTTTTGTTTTTTTTTAACAGTTACACAGAGGTCTCATATAAATATTCCGTTTTTTCTGGGTCGTGTGTGGTGGTATGACTAGTGTTTTAGCCACGAGGATTGGGTAACGCACTGATTCATTACACTGTGAAATTTCCAAGTTTCCTCATTTGCAAAATGTATTTGATTAAAAGCCATTGGAATCAATCTACATCATGTGCCTTTAATTAGTTACAGATATTTCATCAGACTGTAAAGCTCATCATAGTTGTAAAATTTGCTTAGTTTTTATTGTCTCTCAGTTTGTTTTTTTGATGTAGTTTCATTTTAGTCAGTTTCATCAGTGCGTAAGTAGTTGTAGTTTTATTTTCACTATCAAGGATATATTAGTTTTATTTCAGCTTTTATTTAGTGATACTTTTAGTTACAAAGAGGTGAAATCCTGTCTTTTTCAGCTCTGACCCATGGAACCTTATATTGGATATACAAATATGAATGGTGGTCAATGGTGAGAGAAATGTAATTTTTAGATGAACTGTGTCACCAATTACACATATGTTTATCAACTTAAGTTTTTTGTAAGTTAAGGTAGAGTTTGTTGCAAACATAGTAAAGAAACCTCTAGTTTAATATGAAATGGCTCAGTGGACTGCATTTCTCATTTCATATGAGACACGTTATCAACACCAAAATGGTTTTTACTAGAACATATTTCACATTGTTTTGCAAGAATGAGGTGAAAAAAAATTCAAAAGGAGGTGAAAAACCCTCCAGTCTGGTTAAGTTGAAGCTACACAGACATCTACAGACTCAGCAGCATACTCCCCTTTGATACTTTACACTAGTAATGTGGGCTGTGCTGATATTATTCCAGTTGTATGAGGATTCTTTGGACATGAATACAGTATATTTGGAAAATTTACCTAATTTGCATGTTTTAGTGCAGGTCATGACATGTGACGCAAAGGCAGAGATCCTCTGTGGTAAAGATGGATGTTCTAAAGAAAAGTTCTAGTTTCTGGGCGGAAGGAGAAACAAACCTACCATTAAACAGACAGATTATAGAGATGAGCAAATATAAAAAATACCCTTTTCCAGAGGGAACAACAGTGGGAGGATGAGTTCACACAGTGGAACGTCTTCCACAAATGAAAAACTTCCCTGCATGGAAACAGGAACATTAGAGGAATATCCATTTTCATCTGCCATGTACAAAACTTCTTCAGAGTATTGTCTTTTTCAGAATTAGGGGGTAAAAAAATTATATTAGTGTGCACATGAAGTCAGTCAGTCACAGTCAGTCACAATCATGAACACTACATCTTACACACCAACATCAAAGCAATCTAAAGCAGCTCTAAAATGTGAGCTTAGATGAATAGAATAGAATAGAATAGAATAGAATAGAATAGAATAGAATAGAATAGAATAGAATAGAATAGAATAGACTTTACATGGTTATGTGCAACAAAATTAGTGTTCAAATGAATACAATGTATGACGACATAAAAGAGAATTAACACGGTAAAAATTTTTTTTGAAAAATCACAGTATAAAAAACAGGAATAAATATACTGTTGAGGGTGTTTGCTCTTTATCCAAATAAAAATACCAGACTTTTTCAAAACTGCTATTTTTTTCCCCAGACCTTGACTTTATGTGCTTTTCTACTTGCATGCCTAGTTTTTTGGTTGAGATTGTGTCTAGTAGAAAAGTTAATTTGAATAAATGTATGAATGAATGAAAGCATAATTCACAGTAAATTATGTTTTACTGACAGAAACATTTTCAAAACCTATGAAAATCACAAAAGTGCATGGATATCACACAAACAAGTTTCTCTATAATCATTCCAGTACCAACCGGTTAGTGAAATCAAGTCGGGTTTTTAATATGTTTTCCTCATGTATTTCTTATCTTACAGGATTATGAGCCTTTGATCATACTCTGAAATTCAACTATGAGAGAAACTTTTTTCCGTACTTTATTAAGACTTTCACACAAAATTCAGAAAACAGCATTTCAAAATTCCATGCTTTTCAAGACCTGCGCAAACACCCTGACTGTTGTAAAAGATAAAGCACATTCTACAGCAGACGTGGATATAGTATGGCCCGCAGGCCACATGCAGCCCGATGGCCGACCCTGACTGGCCCGCATGAAGCCATCGTAAATAAAAGTCAATGAAAATATATGTCATCATTATAGATGCAACCAATACAACGGCACTGCTTTTATTTTGAAGGGTCTGCTAAATTAATATTTTTTCGCATTGTACTTTCCGTACTTAGCATAAGGCTTATGCACTGATTGGTTTGTTGGTAAGTTTCAGCCCATGATGATGTCAGCTAACACAAAAAAAGAAGGATTTATTCAGAATGCAGTTTTAAACAAGACATGGACTTTCAAGTATTTCTTCACTGAAGTCGGAGGTAAAGAAAAAAAAACTGAGATGTGCAAACAAACAAAGCTGGATACATTTATTGTTTTTCATGTAAAGTTAATGTGGAGCTGGAGCTCATTTTCAAAAATGTCTTTGTGAATATTCATTAAATAGTTGTATTCTGTGCTCCACATTTTCATTGTATCATTGTATTGTTTCATTTACTGTTTTTTATAGATATACAGTATATTGAGCAGAGCTGCAGGTGTATTGGTCCAGACCTTAACAACTGTCAATGTTTTTCATGTAGCCCATAAGAAAGTTCATTGCCCACCCCTGTTCTACAGTATAAAATCTAATGTATAAATGAACAAGATGCAGTAAATGAGGGACAGGATGCCTTTTACTTGAGCTTATTGCACTGTAGAGTAATAATGTCCTCACAGCAGAAATGTTCCTGATTGGAATAAAGGCAGATCGGGACAGTCATGGATGGAGAGGGGGGTTCAGATGTTTCCCCAGGTCTCCCAGGACGGTCTTTGCCAGTTTATGTCCTAAACCTGAGCTCTACCGTCCTGTCTTCAAACAGCCCGTCCCCGGTCCCCTCTCCGTCCGCCCGTCCATCCGTCCGTCCTCCCCTCTACTTCCATCTTTCCACTTTCCCTTCTTATCTGTCTGTCTACATTCCTCTGTATCAGATAGCGGCGGTCTTATCGGCGTGGAGGTGCTGAGCGCTGAGAGCAGCTTCACAACTCCACCGTAACAACAGCACATTCCTGCTCCGTCTGCGTACGACTGCCAGTGTTTTAACTCCAGATATGAAAGTGGAGTTAACGGATGTGTTTTAGTCCACGTGAGAGCGTCACAGAGACAGAAAAAGACAGGGTCTCCTTTGTGAGGAGTGGATGTGGTGTTTTTAGAGATATGAATGTAAAAATAAATGTGTGTGTTTGTGTGTGTGCATCATGTGGACACATTCCTCCTCGCCACCTCCAAATCCGTCAGACTCTGCTCCAAAGGCCAATCAAAACAGACGTAAATCGCAACCGGATATAAACGCCATGCCAAAGCACAGGCCTGTGTATTCACGTGGCGCCTGCGACTTTGTGCACACAAATACGTTTCAAGTAAAAATATATTTCTATCTTAAATCACATTAGAGGCAAAGGCTAAAATTATGGGTTGGTATAAAAAGGTATTGTTATTAAGTCATTTGTGTGATCACTCTCAGATTTCTATCAGGGTCTTAACATTTTAGTTTGCTGACATTCAGTTAGAAAAATAATTATATAAGGTTCAGATTCTCCTTTAAAACACACAACTCACAGTTAAAACAGATCTGACATGTACTGCACAATAAATATTTCATTTTTACTTTTTTTATGCCATTATCAAAATTGCCCGACTCCAGAGAAAACGGTTTTGGTAGAGTGAAAACTGCAATGAAACCGGGCACTCCTTTAAACGTTTGACTAAAATGTGATCTGACTTTGCCCTGTTTAACTGCCAGCATGGATCACTGGCCAATTTACAGCATGTTACCTGATCCACCGAGGGAATAGCATCACAGGTGTGTGTGTGAGTCTGTGCGCATGCATGTGTGTGTTACAGGATCTACGGTAATGCTATTACTCTATCAGCGTCTCATTTCCACCCCCAGTTCTGTGGCTGTGATGTTATCTGTTCCATTTATAAAGATATGATTACAAACATTCTGCTTTCCAGGTTGCATGAGACGTGTGCATTTGGACGTCCACATGCATGTATGTAAAGACATGTACGATGTGGGCTTTGTTGGTTTTTTTGGTATTAAAGGCAGACATTTTAACATTATAACAAGACTAGAAAGATTATTAAGGAAGATGACAACACAAGCATAGACCAAACACTAACTTATTAACTTCTGAATAGTAAATAAGAGATGGATATGCAATAAAAATGACATTAACAGCTGACTGGTTTATTATAATTACACAAAAAGCAGTTATACAGGAGCTAAAATGAGAACACCCCAAATAAAACTAAGGCTCTTTTAAGTTAAAAACATACAGATCTATGTAAAACTCTTCTTCCACCTTTATCTTTGTTGGTTTTGCAGGTTTCAAATGAGTACACATATTTATTTCTCATTCTGGTTTCCTTCTTATACATGAAAATATAGGAAATATGTGCACAGCCTTAAAAGACACACAAAAAAAATGAACTAAACAGGTTCTAAAGGTAAAGTTACTATTTAATGTGACCTCTGATCCCATGACAAGAAGCAGCACAAACAATTAGAATCATCTGACATGTGTTGAATCAAATCTGGTATAAAACATCAGATAATTAATGCAATAAATCTAATATTGTCTGAATAAAAGGGTTAAAAACATGTTAAGTGCAAAGGGAGGTCACACTGAATACGACCGCTTTGGATTATAGAAGCTGTTTTTCCACGAAACTTTTGTTTTTCCTGCTGTACATACTTCACATATATCAGATTGGATCTAAATACAGAGACAAATGCATATGTGTGGACATTAGAACACTACTAAACCAACAAACCAAGGACTTTTACACAGAACGGTATATGTATCACAATCCAGTTTAATAGTTTCTTTAGTGTTTCTGTTCAAGTCCAACAGACTGATGTTATAATGTTCCTTTGGTTATCTATCCACTGTGGTGCTTGAAGGACACATACCTGTTCCAAATACCAGAAGAATGTAGGTAAATGGGCCCCAGATCACCTCTGAAGACGTCCTCGGGTAGGAAATGTGTCCTAAAGATGCTCTGAGGAGTAAATAGAGATGGATATGGGATGGCAGTTATAGTAAGAGAAACAACAGTTACACAAAACAATTTTAATAATGCCCTTTTTAGTCAAGAATCAAATAATACAGTTTCATGACATGTGAAACTGCTTATTCTCTACCTGGGAGTCCAGAAAAATAAACAGGTAAATCCATCAAGTTAAGATTATCCACCCTGAGGTATCTGAACACAAGGGGCCAACTATAAATGCATCTGCTCAGACCTGGTCTTACAAAGCTTTACCACATGTGTCTTGATTTGCAAATAAAGCAGCTCATCTACAGCCTAAAACACAGTGTGCACATTCATTTCACGTCCAACAGACCGACTCTGTAATGTTTCTTTGTAAATTTAATCCACACTGCTACTTAGAAGACACATATCTGTTCTATCTACAAGAATGAATGTAAGTAAATACGTCCCAGGTCACCTCTGGAGGAGTCCTGAGTGATTGGAGAGAAGTGTGTCTTCAAATACATCCTGGATGTGTTCATTAGAGCCGTCAATACGCCAGGATGGGTCTTAGAATAGAATAGAATAGAATAGAATAGAACAGAACAGAATAGAATAGAATAGAATAGAATAGAATAGAATAGAATAGAATAGAATAGAATAGAATAGACTTCAGTGTCATTATGTATACAATGACATTAGGAGTGCTACTCCAGTCAGTGTAACAATATTAATTAAAAAAACAATACTTCAGAAAATAGGAATAGAGCAAATATAAATGATAAAAACTAAAAATAAGATAAGAAAATAGAATATAAAATTCTACAAAAGTAAAATAAGAATAGAGCTAAAACAGAATAAAAATAAAAAATAGACAAAATATGAATAGACACAGTCTGTAACAATATATTTATGGACAATATTAACAGTATGTATTACCTATGAAAACAGTATGTATATCTATGTAAGAGTATGTACATCTATTAACAGTATGTATATCTATGTAACAGTATGTACACCTATGAAAACAGTATGTATATCTATTAACAGTATGTATATCTATGAAAACAGTATGTATATCTATTAACAGTATGTATATCTATGTAACAGTATGTACAGTATATCTATGTAACAGTATGTATATCTACTGTATGTAACAGTATGTACATCTATGTAACAGTGTGTACATCTACAGTATGTAACAGTATGTATATCTATGTAATAGTATGTACATCTATGTAACAGTATGTATATCAATGTAATAGTATGTACATCTATGTAACAGTATGTATATCGATGTAATAGTATGTACATCTATGTAACAGTATGTATATCTATGTAATAGTATGTATATCGGTGAACTCAAGTTTATATAAAAATAGTGCATTTATATTTTAAATAAATAATGAATAAATATTACATTGTTATTGGTGTATTATATTGGTGTATTACTTGTTACTAATTTTTAACATAGTACTAAATCTGTGACCTATTATAAAAGTATCCTTCACAACACCGGTGTTTAACATCAGTAAAACCAGAATATGTATTGTCTTCATAAAAAACAAGTGATTCATTTAATTCCACAACTGGCGGTCCAACCCTAAGCAGAAGCACTGAGGTGAAGAACACAGACCCAAACAAAGGAAATGAAGGAGAACAACAAGTGCTGCCCTTCCTCTGTCCCTCAGCAAAACTCATTGGCCTAAAGCGAAACACTGAGCCCTGAGGCGCCCCAGAGCAGCCACCTCACACTCCACTCGACAAGATTACACCAAAGTGGGCAGGTCCCCGCCGTGAGCATGAGAGTGTTTGGGTTTGGATCTGAAGATCCGTCCAGTCGGTCCAGTAGAACAGAACGAGGCACTGACCTGGGTAGTTTCAACTACAGCAGACGTGTGTTCATTTAAGTCACATGATCTAAATGAGATGAATGAGGCTGTGAATGATTATAATAGAACTTATCAATAGGAGTTAGATAGCATTTATTATAAGAGTAAACTAGTGGTTGGGTTGGATTTGGTACTGGATGTAAACACTGAAATATCTGAGTATGATACAGGCAAGGGTTCACATGTGATTTTCTTTTCAGAGACTTTTACTCTGATGTCAGAATGAGAAAATATCTGTTGAAACTAAAAGTTATTTCAATTTTCTAGTGATTTTATTTTTATTCTGACAGAATGAAAATCTTTCTCTATCAATGTCATCTTTTTTGACCCCAAAAAACAGAAATAACTTGCATTTGAATGTTGATTTTGGATTTTACAACTACTTTTTTTACTTTTTTTTAATTTAATACCCATTTCTGAAGATAAAACCAAATGGCCTTCAGTGGTGTTCTACCTGACATAATCCACCTTTTAATATCAATACTATACTAGACAAAAACACAACATACCAGGGTGTTACATCACAGACATGTACAGTATCTGATGTAGAGAATGAATGTCATTAAAAAAACCAGTAAACCAATGAACAGAACTCAGCAGGTCTCCTTTGACTACAGCCACAGCTGCTCCGCCTACATCACCTCAAACACAATCGGCAATAATTACTGAATAAAATTTCAAAAACATACAAATGTTCATCAAATACATTATACTAGTCAAAACTACTGCTTATTTTTTAGTTTGTCTGCGAGCAAACCCATTTGATCTCCTCTGTCGGCCATTATGTGTTGAAAATATTAAAGTTAAATCAATATATTTGATCTTCTGTCAGTCACTACAGATACAGGAGTTTGTTCTGACTAGTCGCTCTTTTCTAACAAATTATAGCATGTCTGTATTGACAAAAGTTTTAATGTACAAACTTTAATGCATTTACTACAAAATAGCGACTGAATTGCTGGTGATCTGGTGGGAATGGAAAAGTGGATTCACCATCAGACAAAACTGAAAATGAGAAGGGTAATTAAATATAAGTTGATTAGGTTGTAAATGGATAAACATCAGTGTCGGTGTGATCACCCGCTGGCATCATTCCCATCATTAAACAGACTAATAGGATTTGGGCTGTAATTCACACCGGAGCCACATATTATTCTCTAAATACAATCACACAGCCTTTGCATTTTACCCTTGCTGCTAAAATATGAAAAATTAATAACCACCACCCCCACTCTAATGGACAGAACAATACTCATCCTACCTCAGTGCAATAACAACACCCATGCACTTTGTTTTTCATTTTTCCTTATATATATTCTTTACCTGTATATATCCTTATATGTTGTACATACTTGTTATCTGTAGTATAGATAGCTTTTTGTATATTTTAGTAGTAATTAGTAGTATTTTGGCAGTATTTGTACATTTAATATTTTATCTCTGAAATTTTTGTATATTGCCAGTATTTCATGTAATATTTTTATACAGTCTTTTTTGCACCAAGTGTTTGCTGTTAAACAGAAACAGACACTGACAGTAAAGATCTATTCTATGCTAAAAATGAAGCTGTAGTTCAGTTTCTGGTGAAAAACATGCGTCTGACTGAGCTGTAATTAAATAAATGTCTGCTGTTTGGTAATTTCCACTGTTTTTTTTACCCCTGTGAGCCTGAGACACTGAAGTCATGACTTCAAAGTTCCCGGCCTGCTGGTAACAGGCATCGCCGACCCACCAGGAGTCAGGCTCCCATGGCAGCAGACGCACACAAGCCAACATGCTCGGCTCCATGCTGCTAGCTTATCTCTGATCCGCCATCTCCCTTCCTGCGGTTTGGATCTGATGAAGCTCTGAACTTCAAAGTTTGTGTGTTTGCGAGAGTGTGCACTTACTGTATGTGCGCGTGTAATGAAAAGCACCTGCATCTGATGAGGCGGGGAAATATTTAGTGTGAAACAATGAGGAGACATGGATGGATGAATGGATGGAGAGATTGAAGGATGGATAGATGGGTGAAAGAAAATCTGTCATTTGTTCGTCTGTGAAATAGTTTGGATGGTAATGGAGGAGACAAGCGGCTTCGGGGCGGATCTAGTTACACGCAAAAGCGTCAAGTAATTAAATTAATACAAAGAATGCATCTGAGAGGGGTTGGAGACTCTGCACGTGCACAGAGGAACCATATGTGATCAATGTAACAGTCACAAAACTGCATGAACACAAACACACACCTTCAAGTCCTCAGTTAGTTTGACAGACTTCCTGATAAACAAAAACATAATATGTGAGAGTGACCAGTGTGAGAGGTGAGTGTATAGACTCCCACTGTGACGGAATGATGCACGTTGAGCAGGTCACTGACTGAAGTACAAACACACCAACGTTGAACCCTGACTGTAGATAGATAGATAGATAGATAGATGGATAGACAGACAGACAGACAGGCAGATAGATAGACTTTATTGGTCCCAATACTGGGAAATTATAATATCTATCTATTAGAACAAATCACAATGCCATAATCACTTCATGACTAGAGGTAAACATATTTTATTCCAACTTTATGGGCAACAGTCTACACCTTTTGTATTAAACCTAGCACTAACAGCTTTTTCTATTCTTAACCAAGTGTTGTTAATGCCTAAATCTGAGAAAGAGAGAGAGAGAGAGAGAGAGAGAGAGAGAGAGAGACAGAGACTTTATTGGTCCTAATACTGAGGGATTATAATATCTATCTATCTATCTATCTATCTATCTATCTATCTATCTATCTATCTATCTATCTATCTATCTATCTATCTATCGATAGCTTTTTTGGCGTTTACACTGTTTGAGAGCAGAGACCACCAGGTACCATCAGATAATATTTCTACGATCACTTTCACCGAGGTTCCAAGTGAGCCAAAGTGATACAAAACCTGATGTAAAATCATGCAGATCACGGACAGGATCACTGCTGCATCAGTGCATACGTGTTTCTAATGCCCTGTCCACAACAAGGGACATTTTTCTTAACAGATATTTAATTCCATATTTTGTCCATATGACTTCATTTTACAAAATGGATTCCAAACTTGTCCAAACCCAAACAGCACACACTAATGACATTTGCCACCACTCATTTAACACAACCTGATGTGGATGTTTTTCTAAATGGATATTTTCTTTTTCTGTTTTTTAATGAAATTCTTAACACAAAATCGACTCCAAACTGGTTCAAAGTGTCAGCCAAACCGTAGCAGACACACAGGCTTTAATATGTCATGAAGGTGAAGCAGCAACAAGTTCAGTTGTAAACTTGTGTTACCTTTAGTGTTGGTGGTGGAAATGTATTCTTCACATGATGTGGATTTGTCCATTACACCGGTCTTGTCCGTCTCCCAAAGGTATCAGTGCTGACCTCCATCTACTGCAGGTCATACACTGGTTTATACACCTGGGTTTGATGTTTCAGGTGCAACTTCATTAAATCTAGACATAATAGATATGAGAAAAATGGGGTGAGACATCATTTTCCCTGTCCATTTGTAAAAATCTGTTTTACAACCTAGAAAGCTGTTGAAATGTGGACATTAGTGTGAACAAGGCATTAATGTCATATCGTAAGACGCCAAGCCTGTGGGAAAACAGTCCATCTTAATAAATAAACTACCGATTTGAGTTTAAACAGCTATATTATAGTATATTAATTATTTTAAAAAACAACTGTAAATGTGCATAACAAAACTTCATGAGATTACAGAAATAAACTTTCAACTATTTTAAATGAGCTCAAACATTTGTTTGTCTAGACCATTCTGAGTCCATGTTACAGCTTCTTACTTTTAGTTATTTCTAGTTATTTTTATCCTGTGCCCCTCATTTCACTGCTCAAACACCCTTGATTTGCTTCTTTTACAGACAGTGCATTTCTTTCTGCCCTGGCTAGGTCTTATATATATGTCTATAGCTAGACATATATATAAATATACATACCTGTATACATATTATTTTAAAGCAAAATACAACTATTAATGAAATATACAAACCACAAATACAGAGGAAAAAACAGCAAAACTCAATGAAAATACTGCAAAACACACTAGTAGAACACTCCAGAAAAGCACTATGACTATACAGTTATTTACAAGAATTAATTATAAAAACACCACTAAAACCTCACTAAAATGTTGCTAAAAGTAGTGTTTCTAACTGACCATACCGGCTGAAAGGACCACCGTATATCACCGCTCAAATCTGGGTCACGTGTCAGTTCACCGCACCAAGTTGTAGGGAAAGACTGGCGCGTTCTTTGCTTGGACCCGGAAACAGAGAAATCACGTGACGTTGACGTCATAATTACATCCCTAAAACCTTGCTTAAGTTCACCAACGAGAAAATACACATAGAGGAAATAGAAACACCTTTTTCAAATAAACTCTGATTTAGCAGAAACTAAACTAGTCTGACTCATGGATGAAAAACAGCTATTTTAGACAGAAACAACAGAATGTTTTGTTTCTTCTACTGTGTTTATTAGAGCCATGTGTAACGTAGCCTACAGCGCCACCTGCTGGAGACAGAACACAGCCTATATCAGGGGTGTCAGACTCATTTTAGGTCAGGGGCTACATACGGCTCAACATGATCTGACCAGTAAAATAATAACATAATAATATATAAGTCATGTCAACTCCAAACTTTTCTCCGTGTTTTAGAGTGAAAAAAGTAAAATTACATAAAGGAAATGTTTACATCTACAAATTATCTTTTAAAAAATGTGAACAACATGAACAACTATGAACAAACTGAATTTTTTTAAGAAAAATGAGAGCAATTTTGACAATATTATGCCTCAGCTTCTCATTTACACAACTTACGGATCACAGTGGATCTACAAATACAAAAACAATTAGTAAAATTGCACTTACTTCTCTTAAAACATTTCATGTTGTTCATATTTGTTCAGGTTATCCACATTTTTTTGTGAAAAAAATGTTTATATAGTATTAACATTTTGATGTAATTTTACTTTTCTTACACTAAAACAAAAAAAATGTTGGCGTTG
This sequence comes from Apogon talboti, assembly GCA_037367365.1. NCBI lineage: Eukaryota > Metazoa > Chordata > Actinopteri > Kurtiformes > Apogonidae > Apogon > Apogon talboti. The sequence goes on from JAPQRQ010000002.1 coordinate 6,602,723, forward strand.
TCATTATTTCTAGGTTATTATAATAGTATGTTACTGACTGACCCACTTGAGATTGAATTGGACTGAATGTGGCCCTTGAACTAAAATGACTCTTAATATCTCCAGTGTAATTTGTGCATTTCACAAATTCATCCCACGGGCCAGACTGGACCCTTTGGTGGGCTGGTTTTGGGCCATGGGCCTTATGTTTGGCACCCCTGGCTCCAAACCAGTTTATGGAAATGTACATACTTCTCCGTTTTGTTTTTGAGGGTTTTTTTTAAAGTTTGCTTCAAATTTCTTTGATATTTTATGGAAACACAGCTTTTCATTGCAGCACTGTGAGTGGTGACAATCAAATAGTTTACATCCCATAGAAAACATATGTAAATAAATTACAATTAATAATCAAAATATTGAATAGAGTAACATTCTGTCTATTTTCCATCTTTTTTCCATACAGAAATGCTTTATTTAAACTTGAATGCGGCATCATCAATGTAAGGATACAGAACAAGGTGCTTTCCTTACATCTAAACAGGCTCGATTCCTTTGACAGAACGGGTCGAATCTTTCCTGTTATTTATGGTTCTGTTGCTGCACTTCTGTCTGGACTGAGTCTGGCTGTGACCATCCAACCAGACCAAGGCTGGGAGCTGGATAATATAATGAATAATACATCACTGAATTCAAGAACTTTTAATATAAGTTTGACAAGTTTAATGATTATTTCATTTCTAACAGGGTAACTAATCTGGAATCCATTACATTTCAGATGTAACCTTCCCACCAGTGGGCGTGAATAGGTTCAAGGGAGAGCAGAGGGGAGATGGATGGATGGATAAAGACCAGGGCAGAAAGTCCAGAGGTGGGTTAGTTGAGCTTCCTGAGTGTATAACAAGGAGATGAATTGGCATGAATTTAAGAGGCACAAAGGCTAAAATAGGATTGGAGGCATGGATGGAGAGAGAGGAGAGGAGGGGATAAAAGAGATTGGAACGAAGGATAGTCTTGATCAGATAAAGTGAAAGGGAGATGAAAATATAGAACACAGCAGGAAAGCAGGAGGAAGAGAGGATTTCTATGTCTGAAGGGATTGTACACATGGCAGCATGTGAGAGGGATGAAGGGATGGATGGGAGGATGAGGAGGATAGGGCACAGTGGAGAAATGAGAGGCCATGAGTGAAGGAGGTTTCAGCCTGAATAAGCTCCCATGAATGGAGATTTAAGGGGGGTTTGGAGCACTTTAAAACAGTCTGAGGGCTACAGATACAGTACAGCGCTCCATATACAGTCATTTGTTATTCTTTTTTAGGGGATTTTGCTTTATTTTACAGTGGATATGCAGAGCAAACATGGAGGTGGATAATTGTGCCAAGGTTCAAACCCACAGTCTGTCCAATTTATGAATTGTGTTACAACACTATGAGCCTCAGTAGACACTCAATTTTGCATGGTTGTTAAGCTTATACCGTAAACACAGGGAAATGCTTAACGATTGGCAGCATCCACACCTACATCTGCATCCCATCATTTTTGTAGCCACTATATATTTTGGTGGTAATGTGATGGAAACACTTTAAAATTCAAAGCAGGAAAGAGGCATTGACTTTCATGAACAGTTTTTCTCCCACTTTATCCAAAGTTATTAGTGAAAGGAATAATGAGACAGAGGATGATACCTAGAGCTTATCATATAAGAACCTCACAATCACTAAATTTATTGTCATTAAAGAGTAGTTGTTATATTTCTTCACAACTGATGTAATTTTTTGACCCCATATGTCTGCATTATTGACATATACAGTATAATTTCTGTCAATTCAAGTCAAGAAAGTCACAGTTTGTTGCAAAACGGTTGAAGTATCAGACTGAAAATTCATAAATACTAAGACTGAATGTTTCTCATCTTTTTTATTACTTTCATATATCACTCTCAAGAACTAGGTGAAATAAGCTGAAGTAATTAATACCTGTTTTGGTGCTGGTGATGTGTATCATGTACGACAAAAGATGCAGTCCACTAAGCTGTTTAACACAAACATAGATGTTTCTTTAGTATATTTGCCATAAAATGCATCTTTATTGACTGGTAACATTATGTTTCAAATGAAACATCATATTTGTAAATGGTGACATAAAAACATTATCTGTCTCTTGTCATTGACGTCCACTCATATTTTTTTGCTGAAGTTATGTCCCATGGTGCATAGTGGAAGAAGCAGGACACCTATTTTAATCAATTTTACCACAAATGGACCAGAAAGTGCATCTTCTTTACATTTGGTTACACTGTAGAACAATTACTTTAGTGTTATAACCTGAATTTAATTCCTTGAAAGTGTTGGATCACTTCATGAAACAGTATTAATTTGACTGTAAATAATGTGTTAAGGGAGTGTTTTAACATACAGTGAAAGATCTTCATTGAATCCCTTTATTAAAACCACCTAGAAAGTCTTTAATTCCCATGTATTGGCCTGCATTTGCCTCTACGTCCACGTTCTCTGAGTCGATGACAGTATGCATATATCCAAATACACTATCAGTTCACTTATTGGCAGTTTGGTTCTTTTTCTCTCGTTTTAACCTTCATTTTCAACTCCTCTGTCGTTTGGACCTCCTTACTCTGTCAGCACTATTTACAAACTTGCACATCATCACTTCGACCCCGTTCAAAGAAAAACACTGACTGTTGGATGCAGCTGGTTAAATGTTTTTGTGATCCTGTCTTCAGATATTCTGTTGCACAACTCCCCGCTCGCAATCACAATAACCATTTTCAGATTGCGTTTTTGACTTTTATTAGAGCGATTCACGTTATATTGTACAATCAAAGGAGATTCTATTCTTTACATCTGTGGATTCTCATTATAGTGACAAAACCAGTTTCCATTTGATCTGCAGTCGCTGCTTCTCTAAGTGTTGGGATCGGTGTCTATATAGTTTCCCTTAAAGGTCTGTCAGATTAACACCACAGCGGCGCCCACACTCACACTTGGAATTGAACCTTTTTAACAAGAGGTCACAGGAAGGAAAGGTTTGTTTTTATTGAGTGGTGTTGATGGTCTAATCTTTGCATCTCAGTTCCCAGAAGATGAACGCTGTAATCCCTGAATTATTCACACATTACCTGAAAACTCCTGGACGGACGCAAAATAAAAATGTAGCAGAATGAAGAAATTAACAATAAATAGAGACAAGAGAATGAAGAGAATCATGAATAGTAATATGAAGAATGTTATATGTTTGACTTCTTTGTGTTCCCGGAACAAAAATGTTGTTCCCCAATGTGCAAGTTATTAAGAAACTAAATCTGTGTAATAACAGAGTCTCTTCTTCTCATGCCAGAACTAGATGACTGATACCATTAAACACTAGAGGCCTGTGAGTCACAAACTCAATTAATGGAAGTGATGAAATGTACGCACATCTAAGCAGTGTTTTCCTCAGGGTTGTTGGGATGTTTGTTTTAGAGAAGGAGAAAGACAGATGGAGAAGAGTGAGTGCGAAAGCAATGAAAAGTAGAAATTTTATCCAAAAGTGAGTGGGAAAAGCTAAATAACAAGCATTCATTTAACAGAGCAGGAGAAAACCCCTTTTGAAAGTGGCTTATTAGATTTCACTCCACTTTGCTTTTAAAAGCCAGGAGTTTGAGACAAAATTATATGTTTCAAAGCACTGTTAGCAAAAAAATCTGCCTTGAGTAGCAAAAGCAAAGACATTTGTCTCAACTGTGGAGCGGCTGGCTATTCATTTTGAGCAGGAACCCATGTAATTTACTGCTTTCCCAAGCACAATGTAAACTAAATTACGGGTTGTAATACAATGCATGGCTTACATTGATAACAAGGCCGTTCGGCAACAAGGAAAAGAGTCAGAGGCTTGGCCTATGCTCATGCACGAGCACACAAGTCATCACACACCGTCACGCACGCAACGCATTGTCATGTTCGAAATGACACTGTAAACTCCAGTAAGAAAGTATATTAAGGTCAGATTGGGTGATAATCTTTGGATTAGTTCACTGAAGCGAGTAGACACAGCTCAGGCCTTTACAGCTTATTTAAGCTCACAGCAGAAATGGAAAAAAAACGTTTACATTGCCTTGCCCAGGCCCTCGATTTCCTTTCCCAGGATATTAATGAGGAAATGACACACACTTGTAAAGAAAGAAAGAAAGAAAAGGAGGGAGGAAGGAGAGAAGAAAGAAGGAGTGAGGGATGGAAGTTTCAGAGGGATGAGGGTGGGTGATTAATCCCGCTTTGAGTTGACTCCGCCGGGAATTCCATCAAAAGGACGAAGAAAAGGGGATTTTAATTGCTGTTCCCTTCACGTTTCCCAAAACGCTTACCTACCTCCACCCTCCCCACCACCTCCAGCACCACCCCACCCTCCGCTCCCTCCCCTTCTCCTTCCACCGTCCTGGTGAGGGGGGGTCGCCCTGGAATCCGGCAGGCCTCCCACCGCACACACATGCACAGACCAAAAATTACTTTCAGATGTGGGGGTGAAAGCAAAGGTAGGTGTGTATGCGTACGCTTAAAACGCCACCTCAACCTCCACGGCCTATGTATAGCGCCTCATTTTTGTATTTAAGCGTATGTTTATCTTGCTGTCACATGTGTCTGTGCGCTGAAGTCCCACATGTATTCAATTACAGCATAATCCAAGACCCTGTTAGAACAAAGCCGTCAGCCGTTCACAGTGTGTTGATAACCTAATACAAAAGGCTGACCCCAGAGGAGCCCTATGTCTTGATATTACATTCATCTGCACGGATAAAACTGCCTGTAGAGTGTGATCTGCACACATCTGGTGGATGTGTTTCAGCCCTCTGCTGTAGTGGCTGTCCGAGTGGAGCCCAGGGACTCATCAGAGGGCCTTGAAACCCTGCGTTTCCCCAATAAAAATGAAGAATAGTTTCATTCCAGTATTATTTCACCTACCAGTTAGTTAAATCAGAGACTGTACTAACCGTGTCCCGCTGCTATGTGCTACAGCCGTGTCCCCAGACAGGAGTGCCACTCCATTTCAATATTACAGACTTCCCACTCGCCTGGATACTCCAAACTGTTAGATTTACTCCACTTCTCATGTTCATATAGATTCCGGGAGTTAACTTAGATAAAGCCATCTACTTTAAATTAACCATGACAGTTTGACTGCAAATGGATTTGGCTGTGCTCTAAATGTCATCAATGTGTCAAAATCAACTTTTAATACTGTGGTTATGTGTTATGTGCTGTCGCTATGGTTACCTGCAATGTGGACAAGCACAGTAATCATCTACAAATAAGTAACTCCATGGCATAACTGTACATCTCATAAAAATTGTATATTATGATATCCTGAGAATTATTTTTAACACACTTTCAGCCAGTATTGTGTAACATTTGCAGCCATAAAAGCAGTGAAAATGAGACAAAAGCTTTGTAATACAAAAGCATCCACAAAGGATGGGAAGCAAATAACACCATGGCATACCTGCACTATTTGCATGGATGTAAATTAAGGAAATAATCTTACATTCTGTGAAAAATCTGCTCCTTTCTCTGCAAATAAGTCTAATTTAAAAAAAAAAAGTCTACTTCTCAGTTGCAACAGGCAGTTAAAGGTGCAATTAATGTCTGCAGAAAATATGTATTAACTGCACATGAACTCACTTCTCACTCACACTTTCTTCGAATCTGTGAGTTTGTGAGTCTTCAATAGGTCAGATCAGGTGAGTCTGCAGCTCATCTCTGTGTTTCAGCATCTTAAAAATAAAAAGCGCTGATGGAAATCTGGCGGCTTTATTACAAACATATTACCTTATAAACCTGGAATCTGCAGAAAACATCATTAATGAGCGTCTGATCCTGACTGCTCTGGTTTTGATGAAGTTATTGCTGCTCTGTGTGTGTGTGTGTGTGTGTGTGTGTGTGTGTGTGTGTGTGTGTGTGTGTGTGTGTGTGTGTGTGTGTGCACGTCT
>JAPQRQ010000002.1:6616352-6628137 GCA_037367365.1 Apogon talboti
TTTTCTTCTTCATGACGCATTTTTTGACTGATGCGACTTATACTCCGGAGCGATTTATAGTCCGAAAAATACGGTATTATAGAATTGTATAGTTTAGAGATTTTCCAGTTTGTTTGTTTTTTTTTTTTTGTTTTTTTTTGTTTTTTTTTGCTTGATGTATTCCCAGTGTGTTATTTATTTAAAATGAACACTGGATGGATGCACCCTGGTGTATTATGTTGATTGAACTCCTCTAGAAACAAGTATAATTGAAAATGAAAACCATCAGTGTGATTTGAAGCAGGTGACTGTGATCATGATGAGGGAAGCAGCATCCAGGGGAGGTCTGGTGCACGGGTCATCCGCTTTTATAATCTTAGGAGGCATTTTTGACCTGAAAAAAAAACAAAAATCTGTATGGCACTGCAAAAAAATATTTCACCCTTCTGCATTTTACCATGAGGTGGCTATTCTGAGGTCACCTATTTATCAATATTTGGTACCTTAACCTTGCATTTTCATCACAATCATATAATTTTTGGTGCATTTATAAAATTATGCAGCTACTTTAAAGAAAATAGTTGAGTTTTTAGTGAGGAACAAAACTTAATCATTGCATAATGGAGAAAAAAAATACACTGGCATGTGCAGGCTTAGAAACAGACTGATTATGAACAAATGCAAATTGACTTTGTTCGTTTGACAAAAAGGCACAAGACGTCAGTGCAGTGTATGATACACAATTTGATTGATGAAAAGTAAAAAAAAGGGTTATTCTGTGAACAGGCTGCACATTTCACACAGATGGATAATCTAAGAATGGCTTTAGGCGCTCACCGATGATGGCGAAATGTTCGAAAAATATTTGCTATTCATTTCCATTTCCATATGTTCCTTATGGTTTTTGACAAAGCCACAAGGATCCACTACCCCTGGTCTACAAATGTGTGAGAAATTATCGAAGTCCATGACGAAGGGATTTAGATATTTCACCCTCTACATGCAGAAGACAATGAAACAATGAGTAACAGGCAAAGGCACAAATCCATTTGTGTTCACATTTAATGTATTAATTATTATAAGTTAATATTAGTGTTAAATGTTTCTTCTTCTAACTTTACCTTACATGTGCTGACTGTCAGGTATGGATGTAAATTAACCTCTAAAGACAAAATATCAAACATGTGCTCATACTGTCAATGAAACACAGTACAAGTAGAAGTACATTTAGCTGCTTTCTTCTTTAATTTGCATTTTCCATACTGTCCCAACTGTTCATCTTATTATGGGGTTGCATGTGTGCATGGGTATTTAGCATAAATATAATGAAAGTACAGCTTGGAAAATTTGTTTTGAGGGGAAAAAAAACAAAAAACTGTAATTTTCCAAATGGAAAGACATGGCATCATGCAGGAAAACGTTCTTCATATTCTAATAAATGAACTCTCGGCCACTTCCTCCAGGCTGCAGCCATAAGCTTGCGGTTTCATAAAATGCAAAATGTTGCTACATCATTTGTTTTCTGAATGTTTTTGCACCCCAGGATGAGGTCTGTGTAGCGTTCTCTGTAATTTAGTCGCCCTGCCAGCCTCCCCTGTCAATCCCATGATCCTCGGGGAAACATTCTCTTTTACCCCTCAAACAATGCCGTGCCCTTCTGGTACATATTTTACAACCAAATGGTGTCACGGGCATGCAACAATGCCAGAACACATTGCACAGGAAAAAACATAGAAAATGAAATGCACGCACACGCTAAGACAAATACACAATAAAAGTCAATAAAAGTGTTTTAGGACGCTCAGGAGAGCAGAGTTTTAAGACTCTCTTCCTGTTTTCACCTAACTTTTCAATTACTATCACTGTGCTCTGTGTGTGAGAGTGTATATATCAATGTTTAGCGCTGCATGCTCGTTTCAGAGCGCGGACCCATCTGTGAACATCTGCGAACATGTGTGTGCGGTGAGTTCCTACAATCGAGAGCACAATTAACGACCTCTGTTCTCTGGTAGCCGGCAGCCAACGTGGAATGTTTCGAGTTAGAAGGACAAACGGCGTGAAAAGAAAACTCCAAAAAAAAAAGGAAGAAAAAAGAAACACTAAGCGTACTCTGGCTCCGTGGTAGTCTCTTGCGACAGTGGAGGTCAAAGCTCTTGCAAGCCTCATTTCCATTCCAGCTTACACACTGAATTTAATGCAACACTTGTGGAATAAAGTGATTCTCCCCCCCCTTACCTCGTTGAACTTTGATTCTATTAGAGCTGCCTTTCTTCAATCTGGGGATCCAAACAGGAACACAGAGCTGGTTTTAATTGGGTCGCCAATTATCACAGTAAAATACATGAAAATAACATGAATTAATTTGCTGAATTAAAGAGGAAGAAGAGTGTGTCGCTGGAAGAATTTATGAATGCAGACCTCAACAAAGCAATGAGAAATGCAGAAGAGAGGCATCTTTCATAAAAAAATAATAAATAAAAAACACAACACAATGAAAATGATGTTAATGAAAATGAGACAAAAGGACACTGTTTCAACTGTGGAAAACTCATGTTTTTTGTGAACATTAGCATTTACATAATTTTTTTCATGTCTTTTAGTTGACGTCTGTGTGTTTCTGCCAATAGGTAACATTACTGACAAAACAATTAATTCATAATATTTAGTATTTAATTCAATAGTGGTATGACAGTGGAAGAGGTAGTAAAATATAGGCACTTTAAGACATACTTGGGTCCTGAACAGATATTAAATAAATTTTTTTGGACTTCGATTCTAAAATGACACCAATGTGGAAGTATATTGAAGTTGTAATACCTTTGATGGCTCTTATAGAATTACATTGAACTTACATTGAATTCATTCATTTTTTAATTTGGAAGTTCTAATAAGGGTTTATCTTTTAGATTTTCCTCGCTTAACTATATCTTAGATCAAACGGTAGCTTTGACATCTACTATGTTGGACTTTTGGACTTTGTATTTATGTAGCCTCTTAAACAGTGCCGTCTGTGTCGCCATGGTAATGCTACACGAGACTTGGAGCTTGCAGCTGCCGGGGGAAGGAACGGCCGGGGAAATGTTGAAGAATGTCGAACGCGAGGGCCAATCGCGTTGCGACTCTTCGACATTCTCGGCCAATCTGCTAAACGCCATGTCCCATTCTCCCCCTCGCTTTCAACATTTCCACATTTGACCAATCAGGACCGTTATGGCAACAAACACAGAAGTTAATCTGCTCTTACTTTAGCTCGTTCGGTTACCTAGCAATTACACGGCTAAAAGCCCAACAAAACCAAATTTTGGAAAATAGAACAGAACTCTCGCACTTGAATGAATAAATATGTAAACCAAGCTAATAACAGCCCGAGACCAGCATATGTCATGAATAATTTAATAAAACGAGACAAACAATAAGACAAACTTTGTTGCGCTAAGCTCACACTAAGCAGATCCAACAGTACAAGTATTATTTTACTACCTCTAAAACTCACTGAACAAGACAAAGAGTGAAGGTCACACATAGGTCACATTATGAAGCCATTATTATGAATGTTGTCTTAACTTTGCTGTTTTCTGATCATAACTTGGTTTTATATGAATGTAGTTTTGCTATTGGCTAACCCATTCTTTTGTGTTACGCTGAAATTATGCCAGGTAGAAACAAATGGCCCAGGTTTAACAGGTTAATAAAACACATTTCCTGACAGACACCTCCAATGTAGTTGCAGTAAATGGATTCCACCAAAAAGACTGTAAAATGACTTTGTTACACAGAGCTTCATTAAGCTAGCACTTAGCTCACTCTTCAGACTTCTTGATCCCGCCCCTTTTGTCCAAATATGGCAACTTCTTGACTCCATATAGCCAACGTGGTGACATCCAAATTACAAACGTCTGGCTTCAAAACGGCAGTTCAGACACCAGTGGGTGACATTTAGCTCAACAGTTTATTGAATTTAATTAGTCAGTGTTTGGCTTTCTATAAACCATGAAAAATGCTTGAATCACAAGTTTAGATTCTTCCTTGAGATGTAAAGCTTTACCTGTATCACCTTTATCTAAGCTGATGGCATTGTTCCACTATTCACTAATTAAATACAATCTATAATTTTGACACAAGAAGTGGCACAGAAATCTGCATGGTCTTTTTATTTTATCATTATTCACTGAATATTCTCCAGAGAAATATGACTTATGTAGAAACAGGACAGTCTGACTTTGTAAAGGGATGTTTTCATGCTGCAAAGGGAAGACATTTCCTATCAGTAAGCCTGGTAGAATGTGTGTGTTATTTTCTGACCCAACGACTGAGGCAATCTATGATCCAGGAAAGTAATTTATTTGATTAATCGACTATCAATCTGTTCCTGAGAGGACCCATCAGCTACTCTGGGTAAATGGAGATCATGTTTGTGATTGGTGCTCAGACTCTGAAACCACATTCCAATTCTTGAAAATGCTGCCTGCAAATCGTGACCTTGAATTGAGTTTACAGCAGTGGGAGCACAGTCAGACTCAAACCACAGTCAGTGTGCTGCACACTGAGTTAATGACACTTTCTATTAACTTTTATTGGTTACACACATGTAATGTGATTTAATTGAGTACAATGCACAGGGTTTAAGGCCATTTTTCCTTTTTTTCTTTTTGGACAGTGTTCTGTGGGCTGGTTCTCCTGTCAGAACACTATGTGAGGAAAAACATGATTAGAATGAGTAGAATGTGTAGTGAGACCAGTCATAATAGTCATTTCATATAAGAAACTAAAGGACACCAAAACAAATGCCCCTATTTCTTATATGTTACTAAAAACATGTCTTATTCTTGCACAGCTATGTAGAGATCAAAATGCATTTTGCTATAAATGTGCTGCCAGCATTATACTTTGCTCCAAATGCAATCATTACATTGATTTTTTGCAGTGTAATAATTTGTCATTGATGGATCTGCTACTCATTTTACCCCTCTACGAAATCCAGGGCTTTGCCTCCAGAAATTTGAGTTTGTATCCAAACTCTGGTAGAATTTAAGGCTTTAACAATAACAATACTTTGGCGAGGAATAGAGGAAAATAAGTCATGGTCTGGTCTAAGTATTAATAGATACGCTGGATCCATCCAAAGCCTCACACTAAGTACTACACACACAAGAGCTATAACAATGTTCAGCATCATTTTGTGTAAATAAGTAGTAGAAGGACTCTCTCAGGGTGTGAATACATAAGCCCCTCCCCCAAGTAGTTACTGTCCAATCCTATGTTAGCAACCGTAACTAAGGATAGGAGGTCTGTCAAGCTATCAGAAGGATCAGAGCTAAAGAAGGACACAATGATGTAATACATTGTCATGCATGATTTTATAGTTTCATTACTATTTAGATTATTTGTCATGGAACCTCTGTGTCTGACATCAGATATATTATATGTTTAGATGATGGTCACAATTTTTTCTCTTTTCTGAAATCTGCTGAAATGCACTCATATCTGGACATTAATGACCATGTTACCTTTTAATAAGACAGACTGAAAATTTAGACGGTTCATTACTAACTTACACACTAAGAATAATATGTTGTGTGTTTAGTTTGGTTATGTTTGAGAATTTATGAAGGGATTTTTCTACCATTTTACGACTTTATAATAACTAAACTGTCATATAGTGATTAGCTATTGTCAAGAAAATAAGATCTAATCCGTAATAATAGTTCTGAAATATCAGAAAGACAGATATAAAGGGCCACTGCATTTAGAGCTAATTGCCTTAATGAACATCAATAAAAACTTATTCAGTTGCTATAAAATAACACACTAGCTAACATCGACTAGCTTAGCACACAGCCATTAACAAAAAAGGGAAACCATGTCTGAAACCAGTCTTTCTAGTGTTTCTTTTATGCAGTGTTTAGGAGATATTTAGCCATAAAATGATTAAAAAAAAAAAAACAGTTTAACTTAATGTAAATATTAACAACTTGAGATAAAAATGCTCAACCATCTTTGCTTGCTAGCAACTGCATGCTACAGTAGCCTCTGAGTTTTTGTTGATCAAATTAAACAATTATTGTGAAGATAGCTCCTCTGGTCCTCTGTGTAAACCTCACTCTGCTATTTAATAACTGCTATCACACATATTTGTATTTTGTTTCCTTTGGAATGTCTCTAATATCACTGAAAATGTTCTAGAGGCATGATGCCGAGTGCCAAAGCTTGACAGGAGTAACAACAGTAACAATAGAGCAGCAGGACTCAGCAAAGGGTCAATTGATATTCTATTGCTTTCATACCAAAGATAGTTAGGACTAAAGATGAAATTTCAATCTGGCCCATTTAACTGTTAATGAGAGTATAATGGGTAACCTGTGGCTAATTACTCTAAGCTTTAAGCATGTGTATCACTGTCAGTCAGTTGTCTTAGTTTACGGACATTGCTGAATGTTCTCCTTATGATAATTAGTCTGTGGTTGAACAGAATAGATTATTTAGCGCTGATGGAAAAGATTTGTGACATGTTTGGTGATTTTACCTTTGGCTTTGACTATAAATAAAAGAGATATAAAGTTATTGCCATGGTTCGACTTCACGACAGACTGTAGAGACTGTAGAGAGTAAACAGAAACCCTAAAACTGTCACATGTCTCTCAAAATGATCCATACTTTCATGTTAGATCTGATCAGATGGCATCACGATTTGCTAGTCCATAGATAAGATGTTAAAGATCATCACAGAGATCATGTGATTGTTATGAAACCGATAGTTTTCATTAATAGTTGTTTATGCAGTGAACTGAGTCCCTTTTCCCATGAGTCTCCACTCTGGTCTCCATTCAAAGACCCCAAGGCCGTGACATGGTTATACCTAAAGATTAGAATCATGCGTCTTTACTCAGAAAAATCATTGTTCACACTGTGGCATCAAATATACTAAAAAATCCTGCATAATGTTTTCGTTTACTCATTTGCATGTTAGCATAGGATTTCAGACGCTGCCATTGTGATACATTTTTTGTCACAGCTTCACAGATTTCTCCTCATTTCAAACCAAAAGCTGTTTTCTTTCCCAAACTCTTGCCAACTGAACTAAAGCATAAAAAAGAGATAAATCAGTTGATTTCACATCCCATCATGATAATCTCTTCTCGCAGTTATAATCAGTTCTGGTCAAAAATATATTTATTTTATTTAGAAGCCACAATAATATTGATCTTTGGAAAACACAATCTAATGAGCTCATTCAAGTTACAACAAAAATCCATAATGCTCATAAGTATTAACAGATATACTGTAAAATCATAATAACCTTGACCTTGGACTTTCTCCCAACCATCTTTTCAGTTCATCCTTGCTCTGAGTGAAGGTTCACGCCAAAATTTGTGACATTTTGTTGAACTGTTATTGAAATCTTACATTTTAAACACAATGTGAGTCCAACAGACAGACCCAGCTTCTTTTTGTCAGTGGAAAATCTACATTAATTATGTTGACAGCATTATGATTGTAAACACAATGTATTTGCAGTTAAAACTTAGTCAAATATTCAGGATTTTGTGCATCTACTATGTTTCAACTTGCCCAATCATGTATAAATACTGATAAACAAAACATAATTGATAAAGAAGCTAAACAGTGAATCAAAAAACCTGGTATTTTTTAACATTGTGTTGTCTGGATATAACCATGTGTGGTTTCGTAGTGTCTCCCCAGGCTTAAAAACACCTGCTCACTGTTTCCTTTGGCTGTATTTATTTAATTATGTGACCACTTTCCTCTTCCAACTCTTGCTTTATTTAAAGTGGTTCAGTGAACAGTGTGGCTGGATTATATCAAAACTAGAAAGTCAGGTCACTTCCCTATTGGGTGTGGAGTGAACCAAGTTTGGAAACACTTAAACTGTCTGTCTCAGTCTCTCTGGACCCTCATCAGAGGACGTTTACTCCGAAAAATCAGCCTTTGTTTGGACATTGTGGAGGAGCACTTTTCTCACTGGACAGGAGGAATGAACGAAGCTACAATAAATAGACCTTTTCTTGACCCGTCAAACTGCAAATATGCAAACAAATGTATCGGCATTTACTGTCAGTGGTTTATTTTTAATGTAAGATCTTCAGAAACTAATGCAAGATTTTATATTATGCTGAGACAAAGCACCATAATACAGTCTGGAAACAATTGTAATCTTGCCTAAACATGTTTTAAGAAATGCTGACTATAAGGCAAAAAATAAGTGGTTATTTGGATATTTTGTCCATATCTTGAATTTCACTCATGCTGTTTTGATCAGGCAAAAATCCTTTGCTTTTCCGATTTTTATTTTTTGTATTAATTTTGTAATGAAAATAAAATAACCACTAGCTTTTTGACTAAAACATGCAGAAGATGTGGGCTTTTGTTATATTTAACCCTAAACATGATCTTTTTATAAGTCTTAAAGGTCTTTGCTCTTTTTCCTGATGATTTCCACATTTACCCTCAGCTCCGAAATGTATCTGACAAAACGTTAAATGCGTATAAACCTGCAAACAGCCATGTTATATTTCTTTTTATTTCACACTTCAGAGGCGATAACAAAAGCTGCCGAGGAGGGTTAGAGTTTTTCTAAACGCTGTAGCGGCTCTTTGATGGCTGGAGTCCAGAGGAATCATTCACATCCCGAGTGATTGGAAAAGTAAAGAGTAATTTGCTCCAATCAGCCGTGGTGCTGTTACAACAGCCTCCTGGGTTCTGCTCTGTCATTTGCAATTCTTCACCTCCTCTCTTCTTCTATCTGTCTTGTTCACCTCTCGGCTTCCTTTTTTCAATTTCAGCCCTGACATCAGTTTTCAGCCCCTCTTTTCCTGTTTCTTCTGTGTTGTAGACATGGCAGATTTTTTTTTTTTTTTTTAATTTAAAACCACATCTGCATCCCTGATTCTGGTCTCTGTTTCCTCATTTAATCTACTTTATATCTCTTGCGTCATTACTGTTTTTGTCTGCGTGTCATTTTGTCTCTTCCTTCCCCTGAAACCCTGCTGCTTGATGATTCTCAGAAAATCAGCCATTGTTTAAACCTAGCAGATTGGCTGTCGTACAGAATGGTGTTATACAGCTCGGAGGTATGAATGAAACCGCCGACCACATAATGACACAGAAGAATGCGATCTCTAACTTAAGGCTTTCCTATAAATTCACTTAAAGGGATACCTGACAGTTGTGTACCATATCCGTTTCAGTGCCGTCATCTCCTTCTGTCTTTCAAACTCTCTCCCTCTTCCTTTTGGCAGAAAATGTTGCTTGAAACACTGTTTTTAAAAAGCTATTTGTTTGTTCTTTCTTTGCACCATCCCTCTCTTTAGATGATTTATTTGACTGCAATGCGGTGCTCAGCTCCAGTTTCAGGCAGTTCAGCCAACGTAAACCTTGTCACAACTCTGAATTCCTGACTAGGCTACAGCTTCCAGGCAGAGCTACAGCGGATCAGCGATGGATAAATACACCAGATAAGCCGTGGAGAGCCATGCATAGCACACAGGTTGAGTAAAGGCCTCCTAACCGCAGATGATAAAGCATGATGGGATGCTTCATCTGACAGCGATGGGTAAGTTGAAGAGGTGTTTTGCCGCCATTAGTCCCATGCTGTGCGGAAAAAGTGCAGCGATAAGAGTGTGCAAGCGGACGAATGTGTTATTTCTTCTCTCAGATGTTACAAAGTCTTGCTCTAGCTCAAAAAATCACACAAAGCATCATTTTAGTTTAGCGGGTCGAATGAAAGGCAAATGAAACAGGAGCAGCGATACTTTAGCCTCTTAATACTGACTTTGACAGAACCGGGGCCTGTTTTGTCTAACAAAACTAGCCGCAGGAATCTAATCACTTTGAACAGCTGGCATTACCGTGATTGCACACAATAACACAACTGTCGAATATCATTAATCATAATATCTCAAATCATGCGGTCTTTGTTTCACACTTGTCTTGACTTGTATGAGCAGCTCTGGCGAGGAGATAGGAACCAATTGCAAAACAATTTTCACAGCATGAGAAACTGTGGAGCAGTGAACCAGACTGTTATAGTTTGTTGTCTGAATTATTGGCAGACGCTGAAGAAAAAGGATCACAGTGTCACTCAGCATCACATTTAGTTGGATAAGTTTTAAAGAGGGAACGATACTGGACTACGTGGGGAATCTAACTTGACCAACATAAATACCGGAGTGTCACATGGCGTATCATCTGCTATATCATTGCTCTGAGGTCAACAAAGGTTATGATGCTTTTTCATCATTTTACATCAGCTAAAGAAGATGTATGATCCCTCCCCAGATCATCCATCCAGCTGTCTTAAGGTTTTTGTTCTAATTTTCATTAAACCTCGTGGAACGATACGACGAGAACCAAAGATTAATCCATTAAATTTTGGAACAGATCCATCAAAAGGGACAAAGGCTGGAGTATTTTTCATTTTATTTTCTTAACACTGGAACAACTTAAACCTTAGCATCCGAGCAGTTAAACAATTAAATGGCATCGATTGATGGAGCTTTATTACCATGGTAACGGCCAGTTACCACCCCCCACTGAGTGACAATAATGAGGAAAACTGAGATCAAAATATGCAGTTTATTAGTGGTTTAATACTATTGTGGGATGAAAAAAGGAGTAAAACAAAAAGCTTAAATTGCCAAGAACTGAAACAAATCTGTTTTTCTAGCTTCACGTTCTGAAAGTTCTCCAAAATGCTCTACAACATCGTTTTTGTCCTCTCATATCTGTGACACTGAACTACTCTTTACTGTCACCTAGCTTATATTGATAAGAAGTGAAACCTACTGTGTTTTCAATGGTAACAGTAAAAATGGTGAAGTCTCGAAGCCATTCACTATAACATACTGTACACTATAAGTGAGGTACCAGTCAGGGTCATAAAGGCTTAAAGTAAGTTATGTAACTCCACTAAAACTCCACACTTGTTTCCTGCAGTCCCCCCTCACCAAAACCCAGTATTCATAGATTAATTCTCGTATCAGTGTCCTTGACCAACATACTGACGAAGATTTGTAGTTGGTACCTGAGTGTCTTCAATGGCAGCCCACTGCTCCTAATGTGCTAACGCTAATTGCTAATACTAATGCTAGGTGTTGTGTGTAATAAGATGGGTAAAATGTAGACACTGAATTTCCCTACAGGGATAGTAAAGTGTGTTAATTTAATATAACCTATATAACATAAATACAGTGATTAGAGTACTTTTTAATTATCATTGATTTACTTGCAGCCATTAGACATAAATCATATCTTAATTTACCTTCCCCAGACCTGGACAGCACAGATAAAGATCTGACAAACAAAACATGAAATGGGAAAGTGTGAGGCACCTCATAAAAGCCTTTATTCTATACCAGGAAAATCCATAAAAGTCCAGTTTGACACATGCAGTGTAAACTTAACACTGGCTAGCTGTGATAGCTAACACGCTAACAGTAGCTACCACCAAAATTCATTGTTTCTCAAGAATTATATCTTTTCCCATCAACATCTGCTTCCTCTGTTCTTTATCATTTTATTTAGTTAAGTTATCTCTGCTATTTGAAAATACTTTAAAGCTATATGGTCTTAGTTTCGGTGTTTGTCTTTTTTGTCATATGGGATATTTGTCAAAGACTCAGCAAAATGGTCATAACATTTTAATAGCATTAATTTTGGAAAGATGAACAACTATCCACAAGAAACAACTATAAACGGTATGAGTGAAGTAAATATCTTAGATTAAAAAATACATTGACAAACATATAAGAACAAACATTTTGTCTATACTTAACCTCAGTATGTATGT
>JAPQRQ010000002.1:6700106-6722618 GCA_037367365.1 Apogon talboti
TGGGTGGTGGGGGTGACACACAACCCCCCGTGCAGCTGTGTGTCTCTTAATATTTGTGTGTTTTCGTGCATATCCCAAACACAAAACAGCCTCTGAAAAAAAAAATAATGGCCAGTGTCGAACGTGATTGACATGTCATGGACAATCAGTCACATTCTTTCTCCTGTGCTGTTTATGAGACATACAGATGACCTTTGACCTCAGGAAGCGGAGGCTGATCAGGGGCAGGATGTTAAGGCAACCAGCTTTAGGAAAGATTTTTTTTTTTTTTTTTTTTTTTTTAAAGCTTCTATCTGTGCCACTACAGGCTCATATTTTTGAACTCTTCATTTTAGTGAAATTCAAATGCAAAATGACAGGATTTATCAGTCAGTTTTTTGTTACTGTTGCATCTCATGTAAGCCTTTAGGGTCTGATTATAGTCGTGATAACACGGAATAAATGAGATATTTATACACTAGCTGTGCACAATGCAGCGGTTCTTCTGTAATTTTAATATCACCATAGGCTTTTAGGCAATAAGTTGTATTTCTCATATTTTTTGCTGTTTAGGTCTTAGTTGCCTTTAAGATTGAAGTTATAGTGTACAGAAAAATCAAATGTGCTGGAAATTACCAATGTTTGACTCCATTAGTCAACTAAAGTTAAAGTGAACATCAACCTCAAAGTAAATAAACATTTCATATGGACCCAACAAGGCGGGAATGACGTCTACTTTTTTTATTCAATTCATTCATAGTCAATAATTCCAGTGGAGATGCACAATATTATCTATCAGCCACCACTGGAGCCAAGTTCTGCCAATACTGAGAGTTTGTAAAACATCCCATCAGTACTCATTAATTAAGTCAAACTCTACTTAAAACATACAATAGTGTTGATTTCCTTTTTGTGGCGCTGCTCCTCTTATTAACGGAAACAGAGGAAACGGTGCAGAACTCTGTACCAGAGGGTCAGTCCACAGAGACCTGCGGACTGACCGTGTCCAATTACTTTCATATAATAATGATATTAGTCCTAGTAAACACTGTACAACATTTCAGCCTTACATCTTTATCTGTGTTTGAGAAAATGGGGCGTGATGGTAATTTTACTATAAAAATGTCTTTTAAAGTGTTCGTGACAGATGCGTGAAATCTTCAGAGGCCGCTCCACAGAAGTTGTCTTTAAATTCTGTAAAAGAGGATTCACAGTTCCATTTTCTTTACTATATTATAGTACTTACTGAAAACTGGAAAAAAAGGTGTTTATTTCCCATGTAGTAATGTTGTGGTGACAGTATTTCTCTAAAAGAAAATATAAAGTGTGATTTATGTACATTAAAAATTTCACACTTATGTTGCTCATATATGACAAAGTCTACAAAAAAACCAAAAAAAAAACAATGATATCACTGGAAAGAGCATGTCTGCATTAACATATGCACAAAAATGAAGTTGATATCTTTAGCCACACTATAGGATGAGGACTAATGACATAATTTTCTAAAAGTATGAAGCAAATCAGACATATCAGAGTTGGATAATTTTCTGAAATTTGGTGACGTGAGATTGATTTACCGTAAAATGAGCCTGATATTAGCTGTACTGAACCCAGAACTCCACTTTATAGAAAAGTTGACGGTGGTTTTATGTATTATTTATCAGTTTTTAACTAAGTCAGTTTATTTTCATTTATGAATCGTTGCTTTCATTAAATGATCGGAGCTTTATTTGTGTTAATTTATCTATGCTGCAGCAGTCCTGAGCCCTAATATAAAACTAATACACCGATATACAAACCTGTGATATATCAACAAATACAATCGTCTTAATTTCCATACTAAAGCATGTAGATTGTATTTGTGATAAGGGACTATGAAGGAAAGCCATCAAATGGAGCCGGTAACAGTTTCATTTGTATTTTTTTTACATAGTACGTGCAGCTTGAAGAATCAGAACCCTGAAACCCAGAGCTGAAACTGTTCAGACGTGAGGGGACTCAGACAGATGCCCTGGTCTTTTCCCCGGTGCCAGCTGTCGATGTGGAATCTATACTGAAGGGGAATGTGAGAGGAGTGTGAGAGATGTGGGGGTGGGTTCACAGTGACAGGAACTGTGGAGGGGACACACTAATGACTGTTGTGTGGCCAAGCAAAGTTATATTTATAGTCCAGCATTTAAATCTGACTTCTTTTTTTGTGCATTTTGAAGTTGGAATCATGGAAGTAATCATCTTTAAATGCCATTCTTTCACGTATTTCTACTTTATTTACCGTTAACGGCAGGTAATGCACTTACTCATACTGTATTACACTCTGAACTGATTGTCTGGCTGTAGAATTGGCCTCATGTTGAGTACGTCTTTGCTTGAAATCCTAACATAACTGCTTTTCCACCTGTTGAAATGGTCTGTAAATGCAGCACATTTTTCATTTAGAACTCAAAGATTGTCAAACTGCTGTGGAAATTCTGCAAAAATTGATGAATTGTGTTTTAAAATTGATTTAACGTAGCATAAAATGTCTAAAGCTCCTCCGTAAACAGCTGCCAAAAGACAAAAGTTCATAACCCAGAGACTCGGAGGCTCTGGAGACTGGGACAATGTGGAACAAGTATTTCAGGACTCCTCATCAGCCAAAATAGACACTGCAGACTGTGTTGATTATTGTTAATAATTTCTAAATTGGCAGACATTGGCATGACATACATTTTTTGAATTTTTCTCAGCGAGGGGGGAAAACATTGACCCGATCTGTTAAAAAAACACACTGGATCGGATACACCCGCAGTGAAATAACTCAAGACAATAATCCCCTGCCAGTAACCCCACCGAGCTGAAGTCTAGCTGAAAGGCCTGCAAACCAGTTAGCTGTGTTAATTATTTCCCACTACACAGCCCTTCATCACACCGGTCAGCTCAGCACACGTATTATCCACCCGTAATCCTTCTGTTGTGCTGGCACCATTATGACACCGGGACACAACAGGCCTATTCTTCCACACGTAATTAACAAAAGTACTTATGTGCTGCTTTCTGGGATTTAACTGTTGTATTGTCTGAGCTTTAAGGAAGGCAGTGGGACAGAGTGGAAAATGGAGACGGGGGGAAAGTAAAGCTCTTAAATCAGCGCAGTTTGAGTTGAGGTGTGTAACTGTAGCCACACTGGATTACATGTGTTTGGGGTAAGCAAAGGGTTAGCCATTGTGGATACTACCTATGCATACTTAAGGACTATACTGCACTTTTAATAGTATTTTACTTTTATGCTCCTTTATTGCATTTCAGATTTAAGTAGAGGTCGACCGATATGGGTTTTTCTAAGGCCGATGCCAATTTAAAAAAAAATTTGGTCAGCCGATGGCCGATATCTACAGCTGATTTTTGAGGCTGATATTTAAGGCCAATTTTTATTTTCATTTTTTTAAGGCACATTGACCATGAAATACAATTGAAACACTTAGATAATTAAGATTTTTATGCAACAATATACGTAAATGAAATTATTAATACATGTACACATAGTACTCTTTTAACATCTATTGAACTTCAAACATTTTTAGTACTGATCAAATATCGGCTTTCATAAAAAATTAAGGCCGATGGCCGATTTTGAAAAAAAATCGATATATCAGCCTCTAGATTTAAGGCTATAGAAACTAATTAACTAATTATGGATTTTGAGGTTATACAACACTTGATTATACTGTAACTGTATACGCTTAGCTAATGTTATTTCTATGCTAGCTTAGCACACACTTGATAGCAAACAATGAAAAACTGTCTGAAACCATTCTTGCTATTGTTTCTTTTACATTGGTACAGTAGTTATTGTATCTTTAAATGATACACAAATAACTAACTTCATTTTAACAGAAATAACTTGTTGCTCATCTGTCTTTATTTGCCAGCTATGTGCTAAACTAGCTAATATTAGTTAGCATCTCGCTATAGAGCTTTTGTTTGTCAAAGTACGACTGTATTATGGCGATAACTCCTCTAGTCCATTTCATGAGCCTCTTGGCTATTTAAAAGCTGTTATTGGTAAAAATTTTGCAGGTGTTTTTCTTTGGCATATCTTTGTGATAACACTAAAAGCACCACAGACTGACATACTAAGTGTGCAAACTTGACAGGCGTGCAGCATAAGAGGAAAATGACTCAAAACATGAAAATCACTCCATAGACCTAAGTTTTTTTTTAAAGATAGTTTGTCATGTTCCTGTTTAATTGAAGTTATGGATGATTTCACAATATATACTATGCTGTGTTTTCAATATCTAAATATATAAGAGGATGATATTGACTGAATAAGTGGATATCAAACTATTATTATTGTATTATATTTTAGAAATCCACCATCATTTCACTTCATTAATACTGATTAAAGCTATCTTGAGATTGTATGGAAAATTGCGCTTGTATTTTGTCAAACTCTTTAAAAAACAACAACATAATATTGGCGTTATAAATTGGCTGCATATCGTTGTCTTTCTTTCTAAATAATCAGCACAGGCCCTTAAAAAGAATTCATATCAGTCTCCCACCAATAAATCCTATCCGTAATGATCATTTTTTTTTGCTGAGAATGCCATCATTTTACCTGCATACATGGGTTCAAATAGAATTTAAGAAACTTTATTTGTTATTTATGCAGTAGTTCTAAAATGTGGCATTTCTATAACTTTCTCGCTACTTGACTTAATTGTTGAGTCTCATTCAGTTTACTACTTGAATACAGACGAAGAGCAGAGGGCTGTAATGTAGTGGCTTCTTTGTTTTCCAGTTGTTCCCTGTAATCAAAGCAGACCCAAACATTCATTCACATATTCAGAATGATGAGACAAAACAAGAACCAAACATAAAGGAAAAAACATGAGAGAGACGGAGACGCAGAGATTAGTGCGTACTGACAGGTACAAGTGACACGATGACTGATTCATTTCAGGCGCTTTTCCAGAACGGGCTGTGTTTGTGGAATGTCCTCTCTCAATCAACACGTCTCAGTCTCTGTTCCTGGCTCAGTCTGTGCGTCATGGCAAAAGCTGTATGTGCAGAGACACATACACGTTTACTTCACAGTGATTCCAGTCGAGGATTTTATTCACGTTCCTAATCTGGTGAATAAAACATGAGCAATATGTTCCAAAATCAATCTGAGTCCCACTGAGCTACCGTACATGACATGTCTGTTAGAACTTTCAAAAGTAACCAGTCCTATATTACATATTACATATTTTATTGACTTGTATACTTATATCCAATCTATAGCAGTGCGATATGATGTCAGTATCTATAATTATCACAATTAGTCTCACTTTATTTCCTTAAAGCTTAAAGGCTTAGTTTTGTTGCTAAGAGAAAAATGATGAAACCAGACCATAATTTGTGGTTTCATTTATAAAAGATGGAATTGGACATTAAAAATAAAACAATGTAATGACAAAAAACATGTAAACGATGAAAATAACATGAGAGACATAACATGACACCTGTGGAGTTTGTGATTTAGAGAACCATCAGAAAAACGGAAATTCTGAAATTTTTGTTCAACATCAAAACGCACAATAGTAAAATATTAATGTAAAGTATCTTATCTTATCTTATCTTATCTTAAAAGTAAGTTGACCGTCAGATGTGGTTAAGTGAAGTCAATAGTTGTGTGCCCCTGGAGAAAATAACCTACTGGATGCACAGCAGAAGTGAGATGTTCTATAAGATATGGCAACCATTTTTAAACTATATGGAAAATCTACCAGCACATCAGATTGATCAAGCTTGAAGTACTGGAGCAGGGCTGTAGGACCTAGGAGGTGTGAGGTCAACATATGTCTCTCTTCCCTTGTTTCTTCTTCTTTTTTCTTTCTTTCCTTCTCTCTTCCTTATGTGTGTCTGTGATCGGCTGTCTCTGGCTGGCTTGCGGTGGGCCGGTGAGGTCGATTTAATTTGTATGTATGTAACTGTATTGCTGTTATGTGAAAAATCCAAAATAAAATATTTAAAAAAAAAAAAAAAGTAAGTTAACCATCAAGAACTTTTTATGACATTATTGTTAGTCTTCTAAATTAATAACCAGCCACCTTATGTAATACGGGTCTCATAAACGTTGGTGTGTGTGTGTGTGTACACTGTGCAGGGACTAAAACCTACTGATTCTCAGGCTGCGAAACAACACACTCAAAAAACTCAGGAGAGATAGAAATAGGAATCTGTGGAGTCTGTCTAATGTTTGCATGATACCAAGTTTTGTTCAAAGAAAGGAAAATAAGGGCTTCTGTACTTTTCTGCAGTGAACTCTTTTGGGTGTGCTGAGGGGTGTTTTATCTGATTTCCAGTGAAACAACACTAGTCATCGTGCCAATAATGTCAGAAAGACTGGAGAATCACTGAAGGGGTTTTCAGACCGACAGAGAACTGTGCCGGTGCCGGTTCCCGCACCTAATCTGAAACCGGCCGACCTGATCACATCAAAAATCAGAGCGGTCAGGAACGACGGACACCAACTAAAACTTGGTTTTTCTGAGCGACTTGTGACAACATGAGTGGGCGTCACCAGGTTGGTTCCATCTCTGGATTGGTCGTCGCTGCCTTCTCGTCCTCAGCAGACGTTGTAGTATGGCTTCGTGCAGATAAATAATGATCTATATTAAGAGTACAAATGCTCACAGGTAGTCGATGATGTGATCCATAGCACTTGTTATTTTCTCCACTGTGAACACATCCGCTTTCATATGGCCTTTTTAATTTTTATTTTTGGGGGGCGAAGCAACACCGTCTGTCGATGACGCGTCACATGCTCGCATATTGGTATGAACATGGACCGTTCACGGGTAAACACTTCGGTTCCCAGTGTAACTGGTGAGGGAACTGGCTCCGACACCGGAGTGGCCGGTCTGAAAACAGCATGAGAGATCTAGGACAAGGACTACTTCATAGAATGTAATCCGTGGGTCTGGATGTGTCTGGAAGTGTTTCAGAAAAGCCAGACCAGAGTGATACAAGACGGGCAGTTCCACTACATACAGTATGATACAGAGGGACGTCTATCATCTATATGACAACAGGAGCAAATCTTATCCACGTTATGCAAACATTTACTATGACTGAGATGTAGTCTATGTAAAAAGATAAGTTTTGTTCTAAATTCAACCATTTCTACTTATTAAACCTACATCTAATACAAATAAATCCTTCAAATAAAGGCGTGGTACCTTATTACTCTAATACCATGTGCATAAATGCTGTTGAAATGTAGATGCTGACTGGTGTTCTCTTTTTTTTTTTTAGATGCACTAACTCAATAATTGCTAACTGTGGTTTTAAAGTGTATGTAAAGTACAGGTCATAATGACTTTGTTCAGTCCTAGTCGTTGATTTTGCTGCTTCTGGTGTATAAGTTAAACATTACAGATTCTGTGTGAAATGCCAATAGGATTTTTGTGTCCTCATCTGGGAAATTCCCCTCTTTATGTAGCTGTTTTCGCACGTTTTAGGCTTTGTGAGACATTTAGACGTCAGTCAACATTAGAGGATGAAAAAAAAGACGTATCACTGAGGCTCATGAAGTCACTCACACACTTAATCCTGGTGTTTCTCACACACCGTGGGCTGAGATGAGACAGTGACCTGTGCTGAACAAATGGACTTAGTCACGGCTGAGGATTGGTGTGGAATGTAGGAGGGGGCATGAGTGTGTGTGTGTGTTGTGTGTGTGTGTGTGTGTGTGTTATGCGTTATGTGCATGCTTGGAATGTCAGACTCCCCACCCATTGAACCAGAAAACACACACAGGTGGAGGAGGTGGAGGAAATGCGAGGGAGAGGAGGAGGAAATACAGGAGGAAGAAGTAACTGGGTAATTATACCATGAAGACAGAGTCTGAGATTTAGTTTTTAGATTCATCAAAACAAGTCATTTTAAGATCTGAAGACAATTATGGATAGTGTTAGTGTTAACATGTAATTTATCAGTATCAGCTTATTAATCATAACACCCGACACCAAAAGCATCTTCTGATCTAAACTGTTTAATACCCATTGATCCACTAATCCTATCAATACATGTAAATAATTGATGTAAAATACAGTTATTCATCTTTTCATGGTCATCAAATATGACCCATTTGGATGTTCAGAGGCTCCATAGTTACCATGGAAACACCGTCATCTTCTACAGCATTGATTCACCAGTAAAACCCATGGAGTTGGATCAATGGCAGTGGATGGAGATGCTTGTTTTAACATTGTTATTGATTTTTGTTACATGATACTAAATACCTGTTGTCACTGAAAAATGCAGTGAATAAATGATCGTGATAAATTAAATGAAGAGAAAAATTCATTTGGAAGCACTGTGAAAATAGTTCTAGGCCTTTAAGAGTGAAATACTGTAAATATGCATAACATCACAGAGGGAAACAGAAGAGATACACTAAGACAAAAAGAGACTAGTCATTGATTTGATCATCAGAGACGTCTAGGTTACACAAACTGGGACTCAAACAACGCAGGGTTATTTTAGTTAACTGACAAAAGACTAAAATTACAGATGGAAGCAAAAAAATATATTTTGTTAACTGAAGAAACAAATAAAAACATGAATACTGAATAAAAACTATATTAAGATCACAAAACAAACTCCTGAAATTAAATAAAAACCACACAAGAATAAAATGAGTTAAATCAATCAACTGTGGATTTGTAAATCATTTTAGCACAAATTGATGTAACTTACCTTTTACTGCTTTCCTCATAATACTGAAAAGCTGACATTAACATTTGCAATTCCATTCTGTTGTAAATGTATATATAGTCATTAGACTTTTACCTATTACTATTAGTATTTTATATTCTTTGCCTTCATGCATGCACTTTTTTTTTTTTGCAGTTTATTCTGTTGCTGCCTTGACCATTGAATTTCCCCTTTGTTGGATCAATAAAGTCTAATCTAATCTAATCTTAAACATAGATTGCTTCCTGTGGTCAAATAAAACTGAAAATCGAACCAGGAGGGCCCAACAAGACGGCTAAATAATTAATATCATGCATTAAATTCATCATTTTAATTTTCTGCTTCTGCAAGTTAAAGTTTGCGTCATAACACTGGAAAAACTAACACTAAAAAGTACTTAAACACTGACAGTAAAACCCACATACATTTCAAAACCTCATGTAAAGTTTGCCTTGAAGAAAATCAAACTGACCTTGAATTCATCTCCAATGTTCTGCTTCTATAAATCAGTTTTCCTCACGATACTGACAAACACACTCAAAGTATGACAGCTGCCTCAAACTAATCCTGCTCTTCTAGTCAAATAAAAGTAAAAATAGAAAAAGCAGAAGGTCAACAACAACAACACAACTCAATCTGTAGACTGAACTGTTGATGAAGATACTTGTGTCTATTTGTTAATTTACTGCTTTGACCATCTTTATGTCTAAATGAAACACTCCTTCACTGCAAATGCTCACCTCTTTATCACCAAAGTGGACTCAACAGGTGGAGGTGTGTGTGTATTTGTGTGTGTGTGTTATCGCTGTTGTTAATGAGTAACAGTGTCTGCCTCCAGAATGCTGATAAAAGTCAGGTCGAGGACGCCGGTTTGTTTCGCACAAAGTCAAGAGTGTTAACTATTTCTGATCTTATGCCAACTATGTCTCCAAGGCACGAGGCTCAGACGTAAACACAAAGACGTACGCACAGATATAGGACACACACACGGAGCGTACGTTCGATTG
Source organism: Apogon talboti (assembly GCA_037367365.1). Classification (NCBI taxonomy): domain Eukaryota; kingdom Metazoa; phylum Chordata; class Actinopteri; order Kurtiformes; family Apogonidae; genus Apogon; species Apogon talboti. The sequence continues at coordinate 6,709,823 of JAPQRQ010000002.1, forward strand.
TGGCCGTCTGGTTCGGATGCTCAACGCTAACCCGTAACCTGACAGCGACTGAATAAGTAAATTGACCCCGACCCCGGATTCCGCGCATAGGACGACACCCGCCACAGCTGCAGTTTCGGAGAGACGCTTTTCAGCTTTACAAGCGTTTGTTGGAGGTCACTGGTGAAGGTTGGGTAGAATACTGGAGCTATTTACGTGTCCGCGTGTGTAAAAATTCATTCTTACTTTACAGTTAAGTAGGGCCTCCACGTCCTAAAATAAACCACTTAGTAACCGAACGCCTTCAAAGCAGAAAACGGGAACGGCTTGGACAAGGTTTTCATGATAAGAATGTTGGATATCTGTGATAAAGAGAATTATCAGGATACATGTCAAATGTTTAATTCTTCAAAGTTTAGAGGCTGATTGTGATCCTGAGTGGAAGTTGAAGAAATCATATAATTATTATTATTATTATTAGTGGCTTTAATTATTCATAAAAGACACAAACAAGATGAAAATGACAGAAATACCTGCATAATAACACATAATTTACTGCTTATTTTTGTTGGTTAGGACTGAATGAATGCTGTTTTTCATTTTGCTGGTTTGCACAAAAATATGACTCAGGCAATTATGCTATGAGGCTAACGATACGCTCCATCTAGGTCTATACCAGGGGTGGGCAATCCTGGTCCTGGAAGGCTGGTGTCCTGCAGGTTTTAGATATTTCCCTCTTCCATCACACCTGGACGCCATTACGTCGTCATCAGGCTTCTGCAGAACTGGTGATGAGCTGGTCATTAATTGAACCAGGCGTGCTTGAAGAGGGAAATATCTAAAACATGCAGGACACCGGCCCTCGAGGACCAGGATTGTCCAACCCTGGTCTATACGCTTCTGCAAGTGTTGATCCCAGCCTTTAAGTCCATCTGTATTAAACTGAGGCCCATGGGATTTAAACCATGTCAAAACTATGTTCTTTTTTCGCAGGCCCCCTCGTATTTGTGGTATAAAACTGTAAAAAGGAGGAATCACATCAATGTTCAGCTACAATTCAGCGACATTGTGCTCAGTTTGTTGTTTTTGTTGGTATGATTTGACAATGATGACACAATTAAAGATCGATGTCATAAATTTGTGGTTTATAAAACAGAAAGTTATATAGATGTCTGTTGATGAAGAGAATTATCAGGATACATGACAAATGTTTAATTCTTCAAAGTGTAGCGGCTGATTGCGATCCTAAGTGGAGGTTGAAAACATCATGTTATTATTATTATTATTATTATTATTACTAGTGGCTTTAATTATTCATAAAAGACGGAAACTAGAGGAAAATGACACAAAACTGAGGACAGAAACACCTGTAACTCTTTGATATCATAATTTACTGCTTATTTTTGTTGGTTAGGTCTGAATAAATGTTGTTTTGCATTTTGCTGGTTTGTACTGGTCTCTACTGTCAGCTCCGTTACTGTTGGGTTTGACTAAATATGAAAGGGCTTCAAAAAAGGACAGTTGGGGAAAAAATGGCTGAAGTCATGATGTTTATTTTTCAACATTCCTCATGGCATAATTGTGATATCTGTGTTACTTTAATGAAAACACTGCTACTTAATTTTACGCAGAAATCTCAATTTGGCCAAAAATATGACTTTTTTGTGCTATGAGGCTAACGATCCGCTCCATTTAGGTCCATGCACTTCTGCAGGTGTTGGTACCAGCCTTTAAGTCCATCTGTGTTAAACTGTTAAACTTGTGTTTGTAGTATAAGACCATTCACACAATTAAAGGTCGATGTCATAAATGAGATGTTTATGAATCAGAAATTATTTTATCTATAGTCATCTTTGTTATTTTATTGCCGGTAGCTCCTTGAATAAATCCCTTACAATATGTTCAAAGAAAAAAGTCAAAGCGTGAACCTGTTCTGCATCATGTATCACTATGAAATCTGCAGACAGCCTGATTCTGTCATTACAACCGCTAAATTTACAGTTCAACACATTGATTATTGATTGCTAATTATGAATCATTGACCAGGTACATACAGTGGCTGTATTGTTGTTGATGTGTGCAGGTAAACCTTCATGTGTGATACTTTTTGGTAACTGGCTCGGGTTTACAGCGTCACCACCCGTCTCAGCTCTTATTTCACCCTAAAATGTAACCCAGTCCCCGTCCTCCATACACCGACCAGCTATGACACGCACGCACACACACACACACACACACACACACACACACTTCCACACTCTGAACTGGAGCTCTACTCATGGCCTTTGACCTACTTTCAGCCCTCTCTGGCCTCCTTAACCCACTTTTTCAGACTCTTATTTTCCCTTTGTCCTATTGCTTTGGTGACATCTTACATTGTCACATCTATTTTTATCAAATCAAGTTCAAGATTGGAGATGGCTTTATTGTCATAGAACATACACAATGAAATTCAGATGTGCTTTATAGAGACTGTTCTTAGCAAAAAAAAAAAATTACAATATAAAGTGCAAAATATTTTAATAGTATTGAAAGCTAGAATAAATACTAAAAGCAGTAAAAAAAATCACACACTGAAAAATTATGTCACTGCAGCTTTAAGAGCAGATTCCATTTTCATTTAACAAGTGAATAAGCAGAAAACCATCATCATATATGTATTATTTTCATTGTCAGTTGATTGGGTAATTATCTTCTGCCTAAGATGACGTTCAGATGGTCAGTTTACTGTCACATAGTCAGAGAAAAACTCAAATATTCACATTCGATTTCGATGATTGAGTTCCTAAATAGCTGTCAATTAATTTAATAGGTAATATCTAATCTATCAACCCCATAATCACTGCAGATCTACACCTAAGACCTGTGATATAACAGTTAATACATGGAGTGAAATAAGCCACATCAGGTCACATGAAGGTTCACTCATCACAGCAGACATGTGGCGTTTAATACCCTCACTGTCAAACTGTATAATCTAATTTCTACTTCATTTACTTCAGCAACAAGATAAAGCAATCAGAGAAAACAACTTTTTTTTTTTTTACATTCGTGAGATCGGCTTTCAACAAGTGAGGACTGCACTGACTGACTCCTGGAACATTCACTTTATCAGTCGTTTTCTTCATCTTCTGTGTCTAAAAGTATGAGGGGCCTTGAACACAACATGCTGTTAAGGACAGAAAAGTACATTCTGTCACATTATTATTTAAGGTAGTGATTAAAGTGTCACTTTTTCGTGCCGTCTGCAGTTTCACATGTTAACAGGTAGTTATTTGTGTGGATTAAGTCCTCTCCTTATCCTTGTCTGACTCCATCTCCGTCCATAACTGACTCTGGATCACGTCCCTGTGTGTCTTTGCTCTTCGCCTTCTGCACTTTCTCCACCTCTATTAATCTGTATTTATGTAATAGGCTCAAGTTCTTCTGCAGACAGACTCACATGTGCAGAACTGTGCAGAACGGGGTTTTACTTAAGCCCTTTATAAGCTCTGAATGTTCTCAAACCACCCTTAGGTTTGGGTGGTTTTGTAGAACACTATGTCTTCTGACCTGGTTTACTTTAAAAAGCCCATTTGCACTTTCCATCAGAACTTTGGCTGTAGTTTTTAACCTTAGATTGCCGCAGGTTTTAGACGTTACCTCACTTTATTGATGTACATTCTCATATTAGCTTAACTCATATGAGGTTTCACTGTTCTTTGCAAAATAAATAGATTGTTTGCATCAGTCTCACAGAACCTTTTTTTTTTTTAGTTTGTATGTAGTTTTAATGTCATTTAGAGCAGTTGTTTTTTATTCTTTCACTTCATTTTTCATTGCTGGTTATAGTTTTAGTTTTTCTCTGGTGCTGTGTACTCTGGCATCCTCCTACTGCCCAAAGACATACACCATAATAGGTCAAAGGTGAAGCTAAAATGTCCATGGGTGTGAATGTGAGAGTGAATGGTTGTTTGTCTGTATGTCATGGATGGATGGATGGACAGATAGATGGACAGACGGGTGGATGGATGGATGGACAGATAGATAGATGGATGGATGGATGGATGGATGGACAGATAGATGGATGGATGTTAATTATTTCCACTTTTCCACTTTTGGTACCAGCTCCACACTCCTTGATTTTTCTCGACTTGGCCCAGTTTTAATACCAGCTATCCCTAAAGGCTGATGTAATAACAATACTTTGAAGCAGGAACATGCTAGACTGGTGTCAAAAACTTTTTGACACTGAAAGTATGAAACAGAGTCAAAAAGTTCTCAGACAAAGACTGTGTCAAAGACAGCTGCAGCAATTCTACAAAGAAGGAATCTACTGATGGAAACATAGATTTTATTTCGACTCAAATTGAGGTTATGTAGAAAAATAGATTTTTTTTGATAAATAAACTTTTTATTACACTTGTCTGAGAAATTTTTGACTCTCCCTTGTACATTATGCATGTATACATGTATGCAACACAAAGTCAAAGGAATTAGTCAATAAATTTGGAAACGACCCTCAAACTAACTGTAAAAAATGTAGGTGGGAGTGATTTTTACCTTTTGAGTGACATTGTTATTTATTTGTCAGTATTTCAACATTAAGAAGCCTTATATTAGCTTTTGGCCTGTATTGGCCCCTTATAGCACTGAATAATGTCTAGTACCAATACATTGAATGTCCACTGTAACCTTACCTTGCATAGCCTCAGTGTAGCTTGTTGTCAAAGTAAAAATATTTTATGTTTTAACATTAATTTCATGCATTTGCAGCTACAGGTAACACTGCAACGGCTGAGACAAGTTGCTCTTTCATTGACCTTAGGAGCTCAGCTTGTCTTTCATTTTTCCATTACATCAACATTATTGCAACATTAATTGTAACATTATTTTTCTGTGTTCCCATTATGTGAGACCAGGGGCCATCTGATACTCTTCCCAGTATCTAGTAACCTAGTATTAGTAGTACTCCTATTCCCTTTGCTGAGATTCCTGTTAAGCTTAAAACAAATTTACGACCGGGAGGGGGGCCTTTGCGTGGGGTGCCGCCCCCCCAACCACTTGCATTTCGACATAGGGGGAATCTGCTGCATCTCTTTTGTACTAATAGCCAGTGAGTCCGTGATTTTTCATCATTTTTTTCCCCCTTCCGTCCTGTGTCCGCGCCCCCCCTCAACGCAGACAAAGCCTGCATTGAGGGCCCACCCCCCAGGTTAGGAACCGCTGCTCTAAAGAAGTATCATTATGTCATAGACTGTAGAAATGTTGCAGGCATTAGTGTGTGTTCAGTAAAACCACTGCATTTGTAATGAAGCACAAAGTTCCCACTATATATATACTTTTGTTCCCAGTCTTTCTGCAGATTTATTGCTCTTGTCAGTTATAAGGTCTGTCTTGTGTTTTGCACCTTAACCTGCTGACTTCAGAGAACATTAACATAAAATCTATACTCTATACTATACTGATTATAGTGTGAATTTTTGTTCCTTTTACCTACAGGTGCTTTTCTATATGTGTGTATGATAAAGGCTGGGGGAATTCATAGCAAGGGTACGTTTTACCACAACCAGTTTGGTAGGTTTTTTTTTTTTTTTTCCTAAACAACATTCTGTTCTAAATCCTGATTGTGCCGCGTTTTCCCTCCAATACAGGCAGACAGGTGCAGCCGCCAGAACAGAAGGAAGGTGGAACAATATTCAGTAACCAGCAATTAGAGAAGTTGTAATGAAAGGAGAAGAGAGGTAAATATAGAGAGAATAGAAAGGGTTGGAATAAATGGCAAATATCTCGTAAAACTAATGAAACCGGGTTCACAAAAGGCATTTACTTGTCTTCATGAATGCGTCGGTGTGCGTTTGTGCGTCTGTAGAAGCCGACGGTGTGAGTCACTGAGGGGATCATGTTGCTCCAGAAGCCACTCAGCAGATTCTGCAAAGTTTTTCTGGCCACTGTGTGTGTGTGTGTGTGTGTGTGTTTTTGTGCGTATGTTAAGAGTGGCGTTACGAGTGTGTGCGTGCATTGGTGTTATAGGTTTATTCTCCGCCGCCTCAGGCCTTGTGTTAACTGTCAGAGCTGAGTAACAAGCTCCAGTTGACCTGATGACGGGGTGGAAGTGGCAGCGTAACAACAAGAAAGTGTATCTGAGGAAGACAACTTAATGTGTACCCATCAGTCTGCGCGTTGCCTCAGGCCGACAAGAGGCCGTTTAGCGTGTATTTGTCTAGAAATGAACAAGGAAAGTAAGAGGAGACGTCAGATTGCAGAGGGGAGTTCGAGTTAAGTCCGCGAGTGCGAGCAAACGTTACACAACTTTTATTGTGAAGACACCAGCTCATACAATTTATAATCATACATAGACTCCATTACTCTAAGGAGAAATGACATAACGTATATCCAGAAGTGTCGACCACGTGTGATAAATGTCAAAGCTCAATGGGAACCCTCCTCCATAGCTGTGTGTTACGTCATAAGATCCATCCTTTTCAGTCTGATATCTTTAATATTATATCCAAGATCATTAATGTTCCTATGTAACCCATACATTTGAGAATCTAAATGCGACTTCCTCTCCTACTGTTAAATAATGGCAATGAAACTCATCCTAATGGTCTGGAAAAATGCAACGGTTGCTACAGTGAAGATGTGGCTAGAAGAGTTAACCATCACACTTTACCTAGAACGGATAAGATATCTTCTGAAAGATGAGCTTTCACTGTTTAATAACACCTGGAGCCCCTTTATATCGTATCTTGCAGCTATAAATCAGATATAGTAATATAGTACATACCTAAACACACAAAATATAAGTTGAAGAGTGAGAGGTCCCCACTGGTGGTGGTGTTGGGGGGTGGGGGGTGGGGGTCAACCACCTGTTCAAGAGTTCTGATTGGTCTTAGACTATTGTTGTCCTACCTACGTTGTGGTGTTTTGTTTTTAGTTTTATTTTTCAAAGAAATATAATTTGTCCGCTCAAAACTATATTCGAACTTAAATGGCTCCAACACTGTATGCACGATTGTGTAACTATGAAAAATGAGCCCTGAATGTTTAACTCAATCATTGCTCAGTAAAAAATATTTGGACCGAAAAAAAAAAAAAGTTTATTTATTGTGGGGTTGCGCAACAAGCAATCCCACTCGTCATAATCAATTTAGAGAGAATGGATGTGATAACAGGATTTAAGCCTATAAAGTGAGTTCAGATATAAAAACATAACAGTAGGGGATTATAGGGTTTCACCAACAGCGTTACGTAAATAGCAGACTTACGGGCATTGGTGTAATTTGAGAAACACACACACAAATACTCATTCAAGCACATTACGCATGAATAAAGCTTGTGCCAGTTTTACAAAGTACAAACATAGTTCCGAGTGTAGAGCAGAAACAGAGAGGTGGTCGTAACTGTTCCTAATAATCAACGCCGTTGTCTTTCAGTCTTTGTGGAAACACACAGTGTGATGCATTGCACAGCATGCACACGCATACACCTCCACCTAGCGCAGTACATCAACGCTGTGTCCCGCTGTTAAGTGCTCTCCATCAAAAGCATTCCTCAGCTCTCCCCTCTCGCTCCAGACTCACTTCCCTGCCAACAACAACGCCGGGTTGGACTACGGAGACCCATCTGACTCTAAGACCAGTGGAACGTTAAGGGCATTAAAAGACCAACGTCTTGATCCGATCCAAACACATAAAGGGCAGTCCGAGCTGTCACACGCTGCCAAAATATGCAGCAAAAGAGGCCAAATTAGCAGGTTATTTTTCAGCACTCGATGATATTGGTGTAGTCTGATGCCTATGGTTGGTATTAATGTTTTTCAGCTGCTTTAACCCTTTATAGGTCACTCATAGAAATAATCTGAAATTCAAAATTGTGTGTTATTGGAGGACCTAACAAGACTTTATTACTTCTGTGAAATTTTTCACAATTTTTTATTGTTATGTAGAAAATCAAGGTCAATAAAGTTACCATATTTGGTTCCTTACCTGTAAGTGGCAAAAAAAAGAACTAAATATGAAAAATACAAGAAAAACACATGTAAGGTGAAAGGAACATCACTTTTAGAACATTAGACCAACATAAGTGCTGATCACCTGTCCACATCCACATTATCCCTTTGAACATCAGTACTTACATTAGTACCATTACTTCATGGTACCTAACAAAGCAGGTACACTCACTGTTCATGCAGAGGTGGACCTTACAGACCCTGTAGACCACATTGGACCTGAGACTGTTGACTCACTGTCCTCACAAGAACTGTTGCTGTCCCTATGTTGTAATATATGTGGAAATGACCAAAAATAGTCACTTACCTGATAAAGGGCTAAAAACCCTCTAGATCAGCACCAATACCTTTGGGAGACGGACCGGACCAGACTGGCGTTATGGACAGATCCACTTCACATAAAAGAATACACTTCCACAACCACAATTAACACTTAAGGAAACGCAAGTTTACAGCTGAACTCCACCTTCATGACAGATTAAAGCCTCTGAGTCTGATACGTCCAGTATTATCCACGGTGTCCACAGGTTGGACAATAACAACTCTGGTTTCTCTGAGAGTTTGGACATGTTTGTAGTTGTGTTGTCAAATGGTCATGGTGAGATATTTTTCAAAAACAGATTTCTGCAGGTGTCTCCTCTTGGTCCAAAAGACTGATCCCATTAGCAAAAGTGAAGGCACCTTTCTAAGTTTCCAGTAGTAGAGCATCAGAGTCATGTCCAGGTCACTTCTGACAGAATCTGTGAGTGGTCAATTAGGGTGGTCAAGCACGTGTTTGACCTCCCTAACTATCTAAAGACACCTGTAATCAGCCGATGTTGGTTTGTCACATGGGAGATTTTTTTCACCCTGAAAGCACACACAAGAGTAGAAGAGCAGATTATGGTAGATTATAGTAGAAAGGATGGCAAAACCTACCAATCACTGCAGTAATGAAGTTTATTTAGTCCTCCTCCTTCTTAAGATGATTGACCTCTTCAGTTGGATTCACTGAAAAATGCAAATTTTATGGTTTTATCTGCAAAATGTGCTTCCCTACTTTTTCTTATATAAGGTTTTGAAAGGATCTGAATTATTCGCCCGTTGCTGAATGATTTTTTTTTTTCCTACCTAATGACATTTTAATCGTGGATACAATTCAGCAAATATCAGCAAAACCATGACTTTGCTGCGTGTGCAGATGTTATGGGAGTAGCTGTTAAAAGAACAGACTGTATGAACTGATGTGTGCTCTGCTTTCCTTGGCCTTCAGACTCGTTCCTTCTGCTACCGTCCATGTAGAGGATGTGCAGTTCAGAGCTGGAAGCTTCAGTCGCTGTGGGAGTCGTGTGTGTGTGTGTGTGTGTGTGTGTGTGTGTTGTGTGTCTGACGTGGGCTGTATTTTCCCAGTCATTAGGCTGCAGAAATACCAGACGTGCACGTATAAACGACCCACACACTCCCCGCTGTTGCCTTGGAAAGTGAGGGAGGATGTGCATGGTGTGTGTGTGTGTGTGTGTGTGTGTGTGTGTGTGTGTCATGTGCTCGTGTGCGTCCAGAGACACACAAACAACCTTCAAGGTGCTTTAGATTGCTGTGTGGAGCCAATTACAGGCAAGGGAGCAACATAAACCCTAAATGGACTAAACAGACTGAAGTTTTAAAGTCCTGCATCTCTGAGCTCAGACACACAAAAGCAGCCTAAACAGCAACTAAACAGACAGATGCTCGAACACACAGAGCCACATACAGCATAAATTAACTATATGTACTGAAAATATTCTAGAAATGATGGTCCACAGAGTTGCAACTCAATAAACAAGCTCCCACTTTGTCTCCAGGAGTCAGTTACAGAAGGAGCTGGAACCTTTTACAGAATAATCTAGATTCTATGTTTCCAGCGTCTTGAATGTTGATATTTTCAATCTTTTTTACTCCTCAGTGACCAAACTAGACATTTAAGAACATCATCTTGGGCTTTGGGACAACGCTTACCATCCTATTTTATCCATTTTCTGACATTTTTAGACCGATCAACTGATATGTAGTTAAGAAAATAATCACCAGCCTAATCCAGGCTGAAAATAATCACTAGTTGCAGCTGTGCACATTGGTGGTGTTTGGAGTTTTTTACTGCCATCTGTATTTATTGTTGTTTTGCACCAATTTGAGCAGAAAAAGAAAGGTTTTGCGCTTAGGAGAGCTGGAAAATATGGATATCAATAAAAAGGAAATTGAGTGCAATGGAAATGGATTTACGTAATAAAAATGTGTGGGCCAATGAGAAACTCCCTGAAGAATGGTCACAAGAAACAAATGTAAGCGTCATATTAGATGGAAACAGAAAAGAAACGGCACCATGTATGAAGAGCTGCAGCTACAATGAAAGCATATGAAGCAGGTTCAGGACATTGCAGACCAGTTTTATCAGTTCAGGTTGTATGTTACTGTATGAAATAAAACATCTTAATATTTGCCACATCACAAGTACAAAATTGTAATTATTGTGCAATTATGTGCAATTATTATTGAATATGTGGCCCTCAGGTGCAAGATTTGTTGTCATACTTTGCTCTTTTGCATGTATTTTCTTTAGTTATTTATTATAACTGCTTCTACTGAGTCCTACGTCATATATTTTGTGTTTCGGTTTTTTATACGTTTTGTATTTCTTATTTTAAGCTTTATACTTAATATTACTATCCATATGCTGCAGTAAGAAAGGATCATCTTATATTATATATTTGCCTGTTACCATGCAAACTTTATGAAAACTTAGATAAAATTTGGATGCAAATCTGCTATGTGTTTCTGTCTTGGAAAAAATATGTGTCAAACTTTCACCTGGTTAAACAAAGCTAATAATAATAATAATAATAACAATAATAATAATAATGATAATAATAATAATAATAATAACGCAAACTATGATCCAAAATGGCTTCACTTGAGCAAAAACACATTGACTGAGTACATCATGAAAGAGAAGAGGTTTTTTTTTTTTTCATCCCCAAGAGACACATTTAAGAAGACATTTCTACGGTCATGGACTGAGGAGGAGGAGGAGGAGGAGGAAGAGCAGGAAAGGTTAACTGCTGAATGTGGAGAGGTTCAGTTCCAGGTCCTGCTCTCAGGTGAAACCTCAGGGGAAAAGACCGAGTAGAGAAGAGAAACAGGGGAGATGAAGTGACTTTGCTTTTACTCTACAGTTTTGTAGTACCCTACCTCCCCTCATGAGTGACTGGACTGAAGCATCAACTGATAAGGCTTTTGTGGCCAAAGGTCAGAAGGTCAAGCGAGAGACTTGAATTATCCTGTTCCTTCCCACTTAATCTGTGTTAACGTTTGCTCTCTTTACCATACCGCGTTCCAAAACTTAGAACTGAAGGTTCACAAGAACAAAATGAACAGTAACACTTCATTTAAAAGGTAATAACCTCTAGTTTCAGAAATCTCCTTTGGTACCTCAACTACGTACAGTACATTAGATTCATTAGCTTTGATAATTATCCATGTGATTCTTGCACTATTTATGTTTTGTGCACAGGAATACTGTAAAGTAAACTCAGCAACTCAATTTGAGAGAATATAAAGTTTCTAACAAGGTATATCCTGTCTATAATGATAAGAATAATGTATTAAATTTATATATTTAATACTAAATGGTGACTGGATTGCTGGCTTACGATAAAAACAGATCTGATTTTGTTTTCGCTTCACATGAGACATTTTGCCTCTAAGTTCTTTCTCTTAAGGCAATTTTTGCAGTGCATAAGGTGGTAGAAAGAAAAAAACAAGAAAAGTTAAAGTGGGAGATTTCTTTCTATTCAATGAGGGGGGAAAAAGAAGAAAATAGGGCCCAGAAATAGGGACGCAAGAAGGGATTTGTAGCAAAGGAACGCAAGGAAGAAAAGAAGTAAAGTGGGAAAGCGGATGAGAAAACGAGGAAAGTGAGAATGCTTTAATACTTATACAGTAGAGGGATATGACCTGGAAAAAAAAGGAGGAAATAGTAGCAGAGACCAAGAAAAATGAGCAAGACTGAGCTGTCGGAGCCCTGATGAGAAAGCCATGCAGCTGAACGAACACATTCCCCCGATGGAGGAGGAAGAGGAGGAGAGGAGGAGGAGGAGGAGGAGGCTCCCGTGAATACCTCTGTGTGACTAATGTCTTTTTCACACATTTCCCCTCCGTCCATCCATCATTGCGTCCACCTCCTGCTCTCCTGTTAAAACAAAAGCCCGTCGTGATAGCAAATAGTCCAAAGCTACTGTAACTGCTCTGGGCTTTTTTGTATTGTGTTGTAACCTCTTAAGCTGTGTTTATACTGCACTCCCCCAGCCCATTCATCTCCCTGATTACAGCTGCAGGAGGAGTAATAACTGATGTCTTTTATTGTGGTGACGGTTTACAGCTGGACAGTGTCGGACGCTAATGTGACATATTTTTTATTATTTGTCTGGGATCGTGGAAGGGTTAAGGTCTGCATTGGGGTTTAAGGTTTTTGGATCTTCATTGTTATCTCCTGTAGCTTTACCAGTTTTTGCACACAGATAAAATCCAAAATGATGTAAAATTAAAAGGCTTTTATTGAAAACTGTAAAAGTTTATGCCTTAACCCATGCACCAAATTCTTCTCTAACCTTCTAGATCAGACTTGGGCGTTGTACGGCGTGCGGGCCGCATGAACCCCGATAGCCGATCCTGACTGACCCACATGAGGTCACTGGCAAATTAAAAGCCAATGCAAATATACAGTGAACCCTCACACTTCGCGGTCTCAGCAATCGCGGTCTCAGTACATTGCGGAGGCGTCGGTGGTCTGTACGCTGATTGGCTGACACG
>JAPQRQ010000002.1:6746421-6761064 GCA_037367365.1 Apogon talboti
TTAGTCGACTAATCGAAAAATTAGTCGAAAGATTAATCGTTAGAAAATTAGTCGTTAGTGGCAGCACTATTATTATTAGAATGATGGTCAACGATCTGGATCACACAATCTCAGAACATACAGACCTGTGAAAACCAGTTTTCTCTGATTTCTGGAGGCTTGGGCTGTTTGTGATGTTTACTGTTCGTGTAACGGACTCATTTTAGACCAAAATTCTTACGATATTGATAATATGCAGATGAAGTAAACATGAGTCTGCATTTTAACTACAGCTGCAGTGTTTCCGTTAACTACCTGGAGTGTGGCCTAAATTGAGTTTCAAAATGAATGAAATAACTCTAAATCATCTGTGATAATCAGACTCACTGAGTTCAGAACCAGACTTGCAGCTGATAGACTTATGGTGATTCTTCATCATTATTTCTTCAGCAGCCACAAAACAAAACCTTACACAAACTCTGCAAGTTCATGCAATTAAACCTAATGCAGAAAGACGCTAAAGTATCACAGCTCAAATAAGATTAAATAACCTCACCACCTGTGATTCTACAGACTCTCACTGTAAAATACCATCACTCTCTGAATAAAAGTAAAATGTAGTAGTTTTGATAATGTTTTTACTGTTTTATTGACTCATGATTGATTGATCCTGATCAAACATTGTGAGTTCGCCTGACCCCAGTTCACTGAGTCGTGTAGTGAAGTATTTTTTTTTACTTTTTGTGTCATTTTTTGGTCTTATTTCATATTTATACTGTTGTACTTCTACTGTTTTCATTGTTTTCATCACGTCTTGTTCCATCTGTTATGTTTTTTTCTTTTCATTCTTCTTTTGCATCTTTTGTCATTTGTGTTTATCTTTTCACATCTTTTACGTAGTTTTTGTGGAGTTTTTTGTTATGTCTTTTTTTTGCATTGTTTCTTCTCATTTTTGTTATGTTCTTTTATCATTTGTTTTTGCATGTGTCATATCTTACATGTCTTAAATTTACACCGTATCCTATATCTCAGTTATTGTTGTCGTAATACTGTATGTATTTCTACGTCTTTTACATATTCTTCTTTTATCATTTTTGTCTCGTGTCACCTTTTACATTGATTAGATTAGATTAGATTAGATTAGATTAGATTAGATTAGATTAGATTAGATAGAACTCCATTGATCCTTTGGGCAGGGCCCTCAGGAAATTGATGAAAAATTTACATTTGTCACATCTTTTGTGTCTCTCCATATCAGTTTTATGTTTTTCTTTAGTTACATCTTCACAATTGCATCCTCTCCTCTGCATTTCTCATGCTTTTAGTCATTACTCTTGACATTTAGCAGCAGAATACCAACAACTCGGCAACCCATTTTAGGTTATAACTCCATGTTATGGCATGTTTAGTGGATCAACTCAGGCATTTGTTAGGCTCTTTTCTGACTGAAATCTGCTCTAATTGGTGCAAAAACAACCTGTAAATATGTTTGAGAATATTTCAGCTCATTTATAATGTACAAATACTTCATACCTACATTCACCCCCAGATCCTTCTCACTTTTATTTCATTTCATACAGTCTTTATTGTCACTTTATTTCCATTGGTAAACTGTCACTGCTGCTCATGTTACTGCTCATATACAACGCCACCTTAAGCTTTTATTGCTGCTGTATATTTGGCAATATTGTACATATTCAGAGGTTTATTTTATTATATTTTTGGAGATTTTATGGTAGTTTTCATTCCATTCTATTGAGCTTTTATATATTTTACTTAATATTTTATCTCATTTTCATGCTGCAAACACTGAGACCTGGGTAGCTTTATTTTGTTCTATCATGTCTATTGATTGAACGACTGTAAAGCTGAGACTGAGTCTGATTTAAATTGTGTTTCAGGGTGGAATTTCCCTTTACCATCATCTGCCAGCTATTCACACAGTCTAAAGGAAGCATTCTTTTTCCTCTGGGTTTCCACAGCAACTCTCCCATAGCTAATACGAGGTGTAGCTTTACTTCTCGGTGTGTGTTTTGGCGAAGCAGGCATCCTTTAAGTGTAATAAGTAACAAATGTAGCAGCGTTCAACACGGGTCATTTGGTGCACTATTGCTCAAACCGTGAAGTACGCTTTGTCCCTACATATGACTAAAATGCTGTGAAACTGAATATTTGAGGATGTGGGCTGCTTAAAGTATCTCCGCTCCTCAGTTTGTTTAATGTAATTAGAACGAAGCTCCTCGGTGTGAGACCAGAGGTAATAAAAGACGAGAAGGAATGAGAACAGCAGAGAGAATTATGGGCCGTAATAAGGGAATGTTTAATCTGGAACACCACAGAAGAAGAAAATGAAGGAAAACAGAGCAGCGGAGGGTGAGCGGGTGACTGATATAAATGATGGTTTATTTAATATTTAACTATTTTATAATCTCACTAATTATTAATGGACTAAAATGGCCATGTGTTACCAATATGTGCGAGCGTCAAACGTTTTTAACTAGATAATATAATGACATTCAATAATAAATGAACAAACTTATTTGATCGTGACTTGGAAACCATGCTGATTATTTTGTATAGTATTTTTGTTTATTAACCCTTTAAGAACCAAAGTTGCAATGCTGCGGCAAGCAACATAACTGAATGAAACTAACTGTAACTCCTGATATTCCAACTCCAAATCTTGTTACCACCTCCCACCAATAGATGGCGGACATGTGCCCCTTCAATCCTAACACCATTAAAGGGCATGTTTCGATTCAAAGTGAAGAAGAAAGTCAAGTTTTAAAGGTGTGGTTCTGAGCTGGTCTAGTAAATAAGGAAGTAAAGTTAATTTAGTTTTAGTTTTGATAGATAAGGACAGATTTGTCTACTCTGCTGCTTGGCTAAAAAGCTATTAAAACTTACTGCATTTTACTTTCTACTAATGTTTAACTTCATATATTTTAAGGAGAAGATGACAAAAACACAAAGAAAACTTCCATGTAAATATGATCAAAGGTCAGTTTTGCTAAAAATTATGCAATCCAACATGGCCGCCACCCTGTGATGTCACAATATGCAAAGTAGATGAGTACATTTACTCCCATCATAAACTCTAGGTCGTACCCAGTAATTTTCTCATTTACAGTATAATCTTATCTCTAACCACTTTTAAGATGTAGTTTTTTTGAAATCTTGATATCTATTTATTTATTTATTTATTTATTTTTTAAACTCTAACACCTAAATGGTTTATTTGGATATTAGACAGTCATTGGTAACTTATGCCAGTTTATTTTGGAAATATTTGTTTATGTGTATAATATTCAACATTTGAGTACTTTCAAAACTTCAAAACATAGTAGTGAAAACATTCATATGACAGAAAAATGTACATACATCTTACTCTAAGTCCAGTTAATACATTTTGCCAACAACTACCGACAGACAACTTAATAAACCTCTGAGTATCTGACAAAATAGAGTGAGGCAGGAGAAATGTGAACGGCTTCACCAAATCCCTCAAGGAGACACTTGGTTCCGTTGAAGTGGTTCTTCTGACGGACATGTCCTGACCTCCTCACTACCCACAATCCCACTGAAAGCAAACAAAGTGCTCCAGCATCTTCGGCTGCATAACTCCCAGTCCTATACAGGCAACAACAATGACCCTCCTCCTCCTCCTCCTCCTCCTCCTCCTCCTCCTCTTCTTCCTCTCCAAAACCTCATCAATGTTAACACGCATACGGCTAAAAAAGCTGGATTGGTGGATGTGGGAAAGGGATGAAAGAGGAGGAACAGATCTAACAAGACGAGAGGAGAAAAGTAATTAGTAGAGAGGAGGAGCTGGCAGGGAGCGCGACAGATGGAGGAAAAAAGTCCAAAACAGTCCCATATTCAAAGATTACAATAGAAAACACACACATGATTATCTAAAATTACATATTACACCAAAATGACAATGCCAACTGTTCTGGTAGGTGATTAATCAGTTGGAATAACCTTTAAAGAAGTCAGAATTCTCCGATTCCAGCTTCTTGAAGTAAATAATTTCTTCTTTCCTTATTCTTCTGAGGTAGTATTCATATATTTGTTTGGGTTGTGAATCAAACGGAGCATTTGAGGACTTCAACTAAAGCTTTTTCCCTGACATATTTCACCAGATAAACAACTAAGTAATCCAGAAAATTAATAATAACAACAATGCAGCCCTATAACAAGTGATTTTAACTAGTTTTATGCCACATCCAAACTAGTACAAATATTTTTCTGAACACATTTTTTAAATTTTTTGTATTTTACAACACAAGTCTAAACAGGTCCAAAGTCCTAAAAAAAACCCATAGTTGTTGTCAAACCTGTGGACACTGTGGATAATACTGGACATAGTAGATGCAGAGGCTTTCAGGTCTTAATTACTCCTGTCACCCTACATGAACCCTAGTCTGAGTACATCAGCCACACAAAATTATTACACACAATTAAACATTTCAGATTATATTTAAAACTTCCTTGTTAGTATTAAAACTTTATTGTTAGTATTAAACATGCAATTGTTAATCACTTATTTTCCCACATGCACAATTCAGATTTTTGGGTAAAATCCGTTTTTTATTGTATGTGTGTGTGTGTGCTCATTCATATTACACATTAAATGTGACTTCTATCAGTTTTGAGTATGTACTGAATGCGTCCCTGAAATGACCTGAATTTACAAAAGAGGTCCTGATGTAAGATGTGTCTACACTGTGTTTACGGAGGTAAATATGTAGTAATACACTGCTCCTCCTGGAACGCAGAATTGTGATGTTTGTCGCATTTCAATGCCGTAAAGGTCGGATAAATGTGACCTGGCCGTTCAGACTGAAGTCGCATTGCAAATTATCAGATACGTATCAGATTTAGTACCACATATGGAAGTGGCCTGGGTCGGATTTGAAAAAAATCGGATTTGCACTGTTCAAACTGTCTTTAACAGATCGGATAGGTCACAAAAAAATCAGATTTGGGCCACATTTGCCTCTAGTCTGAATGTAGCCTTAGTCATGAAGGTGAAGCAGCAACAACACATTCATCAAGTATTGGTTGTGGTTGTGGAAGTGTATTCTTTACATGATGTGGATTCTCTGGAAAGAGAATTTCCTTCCACTAAAACATCAGGTAGAAGAACTTCCGGCGTTTCCTCTCTCTTCACTTAGTTTGCTCTGTCTGGCCACACTTTCATCATTGTCCACTCCTCCAGGTCATTTCATTAAAAACCTATCCAGAGAAATGTGCTTCGTTCTGCTTTTTAAAAGGCTCTCAATATGTCCCATTAAAGAAAGCAGCTGCACGACCTGAACTTAATTTGGATGATTTTTTTCAACCAAATCAGAAATGTCTGTCCACTTTGCCAACACTTCTTTTAATTTGCTGGTAGAGATAGCCTCCTCCACTGCACTGTACTCATTCGGGAATTTCTTAATCTGCTCGTATTTCAAGACAAAAATTCTCAAACTAAAGTGAATTTCTCGTCCTGTGGTGCTCTTGTACGGCAAGGTTCCACTGTATTCCACTTTTTATGTCCAGTTTATTTCAGCCGAGTTCACCACTCTGTTCTGTCACAGACTGAGTGTGTTTACTCCAAAACCATTGAATGGAAACACTTCTAATTCACATTTTATTTTTTTGTTTTGTATGGAGACATGGTTATTGTCAGTGCTGATACTACAGCTGTGGCAATGTGGTCAAAAATGCAGTCGCACTAAACTTTTTCATTTCAGTTGATGTTATTATGCGATATGTCACATTATTTCTTTCCAGTTTATAGTCTGATTTTTTGTCTCGACTGAAAATTGATGAAATGAGAAAACACAGTGAAAATGACGTAAAAGACTAAAAGAATGTAAAAGATGTAATAAGAAAAAAATTTTATACAAGACAGAAACACTGTAAAAGTTTTAACAAGACTTAAAGAATGAGCAAAAAGACAATACCTCATACATGACAAAAACACTGCTCATTTTCTTTATTTTTTTAAGTTATTTAGCTGATAATAAAACCTAAAAATGATAGAAAAATGTATATCATAATAAATAGAATTATAATTATATAACGTATCATGATGGAGATATTATTATTTTATCACTTAGACGTGTGCGAGACACTTTTTCATGATTGTGATAGATCAACAATAAGAAAAAGTGCAGAGAAACAGGAAGAGGAAGTAAGAAGAGAGGGACGAAGATTTAGAAAATTCTAAAACAAGACGATTTGTAAGAAGGTCGGAAGGAAAGGAGCGAGAATGGGTGAGTGTGGGCGTTGGTGTCCGATCAGAGCGGTACGCGGGGGAGCGGTGTACCTTTTCAATAGACAGCTTAGTGGCCATTATATGGTCTGGAGGATTAGAGCTGTTCACTGTCGTTCCCCTCAGGAGGTACCGGCACACATTCACATGCATGCACACAAAACACACGCCCTTATGCTCGGAATTTTTTGATCTCATGCTCTGGTTTTGTTTCATCACTGTACGTCTATATGGCATACATGCACCGATGCACCCGCAGCTTCAGAGGAAAACACACACATGCTCCCCTCCCCACCCTCTGACTCCATAAAAGGCTGTTCTATTGACAGACCTGCTTGTTCGCTGAAGGAGTCTTTTCTCATTAGGGCTGGGATTCTGTCGCCGGCCCCGCAGGCACCATTGTCCCACTCAGAGCGGGTTATTAGGCCTCCCCGCTGCAACAACCCCCCTGCTGAATAGACCTGAGAGGACTGGAGAGTCTGTGAAGGGCAGAGCAGGGTCTGGCAATTAGCAAAGACATGTTTGAAGAGAGGAGGGAGAGAAAAGAAAGGGAGAGTCGAGGAGAAAGAGAGAGCGGACCTGCGCTACAAAAAGGCTTCTTTTGAAGTTTTAGAAACTTTTGTCTGCTCTTTGCTGCTTCACTCTTGCTCCGTCATCAAAGCCAAAGACTGGTTCTTTAACACGCAACATCCCTCCACCTCCTTCCCTCTCTCCCCTCTCCTTTCTTTTCTTTTTTTTTCCCTCCTGTTTTTCTCTCATTCGTTACTCCTCTCCCAGAGAATGCATTTGAAAAGCCCTGTATCTTCCGCAGCCACTTTGATGTCTTAATGACGACGTGAAGAGGGAATTACGCTCAGAGATTCCCCCTTCAACCTCCTTTTGTCGCTCTCCAGATTCCGCCGGTTACATCTGGCTTTTACAAACTCACCTCACTGACAACGAGCGGGCGGGATGCGTCGGAAAACGCTAAACCGATAACGAGCCGGGGCCGATAAAGGCAGAACAGCAGCAGACATGGAAAAACTTGTCCCTCTTATCAAACTGCCTTATCACTGTTACAGCTATGTGTCCCTAAAGCCTGTGTTTTATCAGAGTTTGATACAGCATTGTTGCCTATTCAGTGTGTTTTTGTCATCTGGCGGTGGAGGCGGGTAGACTAAACCGGTGATTAAAGCTGCTACTGTGCCGTATCGCCGCTCCAGGAAGTTTGATAACACGCTTTATCTCTTGTATTTTCAAACATTAACATAACTGAGGTGGAGACAGCAGACAAAAATGTAATTACAACAAATGACAGGTAATTAAAATATCTCCTGATATTATATGTAACCTGAAACAGACAATGTCACGTTCATGTAAAAGAACAGATGAGGTTTTGCAGACTGGTTTTGCTCAGGTGTGTGTCTGCGTGTGCGTACTTGCAAAGTGTAGCATTCCAACGCATTGTATTTCACATAAATGCATGCACAATATGTTTGCTGGATGAGATATGTACTGTGTGTGTGTGTAGTTTTCCCCATGGTTCTTAGACAAACACTGCGATGTTTCTGCGGCGCCTCTGTCTAAAGTTTGATCCCAGTGACAGCATGTTGAAAACTGATACGCATTCACACTCGCACAAACACACTTCGCTCTGTGGCCGTGGCTGTAATCTCGTCTCTACATTCCTCTCTACTGACTCCATTTTTGTTTGTGTACACTGTAGGATATTGGCCCGTCTAGTTTTGTCCCAAAATGTCTAAATTTCCAAATGTTTGTTTCAGGGTTTTAGACTATTACTACTTTGTCCATTCAAAGATCACATCCACAGACTATTTCTCTGCTCAGATTTAAGTTGCCGTGACAAGCTACAAAACCAAAACTAAGTCTGAATAAAGGAAAGGGGAGTGCTGAATGTGTGGATTGTTTCAGACAAGCTGCTGAGTGAAGAGAAAACAATGACAACAAGTAGCAGGTTTACATCAGACCCTTTGACTTTAACTGAGCTGCTACCGGGTGTATTTGTTCTTATTCCATTTATTAATTTACCAGGCACAGTGATCATTCATTGATATTTCACTAATGTATAGCTCAGGCCAGACCTGATTAATCCCTTTAAATGTTGTTTTTTTGGCTCAGATTTCACCTTAAAGATGTAAATTCTGGCTTTTTTTCAATTGTACAACGGCAAAGGTGAAAGCTGTTCATTTCTGTCTAGAGCTGGGCTTTAATTGGAGTAAGAAAAGCATCTTTGTATCATTTCTGTTTGTTTTTTCCACTTATTTTTCACTAATTTATTTTACCCCCAGCCTATTTATTTTAGCTGTTTTTATTTACATTTCTATCTTTATAGCAGGTTTTATATGATCCACAGATCAGGATGGCAGAATTTTAATTTCATTATACTTTGTATAATGACATTAAAATATATTCTGTTCTATTCTATTGTATTGTATTCTTTTCTATTCTATTCTATTCTATTCTATCCCCTTTGTTAAAACATAAGGAACACTTTCTCCTTGGCAGCTCACTGCTGCAAATGTGCTAATGCTAATACTAATGCTAATGGTAATTCCAATCTATCTATGTATTAGAATGGGTAAAATACGAAGACTGGATTTTCCTACAGGGATAATAAAGTACCTTTAAGCTTAACTTTTTTAACCTGCAACCTAAGCAAAGCATTGTTACTGAATAAAAAATAAAAATAAAAATTGAAACATAACTTGTGGAATTAAAATATGCATATAATAAAACAAAACATCCATTCATCCATCTGTTGCCGGAGCCTTTTCTGGCTACTTATGGGCGGAGGTGGGGTACACCCTGGACATGTACCCGGTTCATTGCAGCCACACAACCATTCCCTCTCACATTCACACCAACGGACAATGTAGATTGACTAATTATCCTATTAACATGTATGTCTTTGATAGACCACGAAGCACTTAAAACAAAACATATAAAAAGTAACATGATAAAATATGTTTAACATGTTGTAAAAACACAAAACTTACTACTGATATTCAGGACTCGACAATAGACAATATCTGACCATCTGACATCTCACCAGAGGTACTCAGGACTAGAGACGAAAGGCGCCAACCTGACCCATTCTACTGTTGATCAAAACATAACGGCGAAGCTTGGATCCTGGGAGTCAGTCGTATCAGTTCTTTGGTGTTGCTGAACATTCTACTAAACTTTACGACTGTTAGTTTTGTAGTTCAGCAGGGACTTCCTAGATTAGTGACAGATTTGGTGAGTTTGGTTGTTTTTGACTTTGGTTTTGATGACGTATAGAAGAAAAGTGATATAAAAGTCATGTGTTTGGTTGACCCTAATGATAATGATAAACTTTATTTCGACCATAGGAATAAATAAAAAAATAAACTACAAATGTAAACGGACCACTCCAGAATGTTGAAGGCAATAATTAACCAAGAAAGAAACAAATGTCGCACACTGTACAACTATTTCATTGTGGCTCTGTAAAAACACTTTATGTCCAAAATGGCGGAAGAAGAAGCCGAGCTTACATTGTTCTATCTCAGTTTTACACGACTTGGCTAATCAGCTAAAGTGTATGTCCTCATGACAGAGAGCACAGCTGCTGTAAATGGAAACACCTCAAACTGTCACTTGTCTCATAAAATAGTTCTTGTTAGACCTTAGCAGATGGTGTTGTAATTCTCTAATGTGTGAATAAGACGTTGAAGGTCATCACAGAGGTCGTCTAATTGTTGTGGAACCAACCGTTTTCACGAAATAGTTCTCCCATGTGACCCCATTTGAACACACCTGGAGATGGAGACGTCTTTTACGCTTAATCAGAATATCATTGATCTGATGAACCAAAGCACATAATATAACAAAACCTAAACCTGTTAACACAAAAACAGGCCCTCAGGACTTGGCAGTAGACGATCAATCTGACGACCTGACATCTCAACAGCAGTGCTAATTTTTACAAACATGATATAGAAAATGTATGATCAGACTTGACATGATAAGAATGGCGTTATAGAGCTTAGAGCTACAGCTGTCTGTCAACCTGGGGGAGTTGGAGGCCTTGGCTAGCACCGGGTTAGCGAAGCGTTGTTATGTTTCCACTGGGGGAGGCTCCAGATATTTGTTGTTGACTACTGGTGATGCTCCAGAGCCTGGAAAATGTCATTTGGACCGGCCCTAATTTCACGTTATGCTTCAGTGTAAATGTGCTTAAGTTGCTAATTTTGGCCTGTAATCTCTGGGCAGGTTGTGACAAAGTGGTGCCTAATCATCAGTGTTATCTAATACTCAGCATGCAAGACACAACCATTTCACAGAGGTTCTTTTTGCTTTTTTGCCTTCTTTTTTAAGACTAATCTGGAAGCGTGCATGGACACATACAATACACCTGCTGAAAACAAGACTAAACCGCTCTAATTTTATCATCATGTGCCACAAATAAATATACTGCCTGCAATAAAACACTCCGTATCAGACGTGAGCAATTAGTAAGAGAGCATTCCTCTGGGTAAACATATAAAGTTCCATTATTCTGAATCCACAAATAACTCTTAGTAACGCAAATAAATTTCGAACAAAGAAAGTATCAGTGTGAGTCATGCTGAAACGTGGCCCAGCGGCGCATCGTGATGAGCAGGTTAGTTTTACATTGTTGTAAATAGTTGTTCATCAAAGACGGGCTGTCAGCATGTAGCCTCACACTGCAGAGCGTGCCAGCATCTTTGAAGTTAACCAGGACTGCCGAGCTGCAACACACTCACACGCACTTCGATACGTACACAAGGGCATGCAAACACACGTCGACTGTAGTGAAAAATCACACATGGAGAGAAAACATACAATATACATACAGGCAAATGAGTCTGTTAAGAGTTTCAGAAGATATGGTTTGTTTTAATGTGAAAACCACCTGATGCTGACAGATGTACCACTCAGTGTCCAAAATCTGAGAGTACACTAATACTCTGATCAATATCTGATTTATGGAACAAACAGATTGTTGTAAACAACATAATCTGATATGTTTGATCAGATAACAGCAGTAATCTGATTATGAGAAATCAGATTAACACACCTGGATTTCTCCCCAATACTCCGATGTCTTTGTGTGTGTACGAGGCGGCTTCAAAAAGAACATAGTTTTGACATGGTTTAAATTGGACCTCAGTTTTACACTGATGGACTTAAAGGCTGGGATCAGTGCTTGCAGAAGTGCATTGGAAAAATAAACACCACAGTTTTTTCCACTTCTCCTTTTTTCAATAACTGTTTGGAGCCCCCTTGTTTACCTGTTAATCTGATTTATTTCATTCTTTCACATCTGCGCAAATACAAAAACAATTTAAATCACAGAAAACAGAAATGATGTCATTGAACATTAGTGAAAGACAATAACAGGAAGTTTAAGTCCACCATCCCCACGTACATATGTACTCTAATAATCCAATAAGGGTGCTTGTGCAGGTGTTGAAAGTCTTAAAAAGTATGGAATTTTGAAATGTTGCTTTCCAGACCTTGAAAAGTCTGGAATTTTGTGTGAAAGTCTTAATAAAGTATGGAAAAAAGTTTCTCTCATAGTCGAATTTCAGAGTATGATCAAAGGCACATAATCCTGTAAGATAAGAAATACATGAGGAAAACCTATGATTTAACTAACCGGTCGGTCCTGGAATGATTCTAGTGAGACTTGTTTATGTGATATCCATGCACTTTTGTGAATTTCATGTTTTGAAAAAGTTTCTGTCAGTAAAACATAATTTACTGCGAATAATGCGTTCGTTCATTTATTCATACATTTATTAAAATGAACTTTTCTACTACACACAACAGGTATAATCTCAACCAAAAAAGTAGGAACACCAGTATAACAGTGCATAAAGTCAAGGAAAAAATGAAGTTTTGAAAAAGTCTGTAATTTTTATCTGGATAAAGAGCAACCACCCTGTCCAATAATGGACTGAAACGTCTAAACCCGGGTTTTTCGATTATTTTCTGAAGTGTGTGTAAATGCGTCAGATCTGATTATTCCAATTATCTGATTGCTCCCAGTTATTGGAGTTTGGGTGGATTTTTATGGTCAATAGGTTCATTGATATCACTTCCCTCTATCAGCAACCAGTGTTCATTTCTGAAGTAACGATGCCATACTGGTACATATTGTATTAAGTGGCAAAGAACCATTAGGTTTAATTGATTCCACCAGTGCTATAAAGTCAACATACCAGAGCATTTTCCATCTTTGGGTAAAACTGCATCCACTTTTGGCATGAACGTTTAACATAAAGTTGTAATGACTCCAAAGTAATTCATGAATGATTACTGTATTTGCATGCATGTTCACAATTATTGGTAATTTAAGGTTATATTTTTAACTACCCCGACTGTAATGATTTTTTGGCTTTTAAAGCGATGTGCTCCATATAGAGGATTGCACTCTTTTGGCAGTTTGGAGCTTTTTTTTCTGCTGTTGTGTTTATCAGTTCAGTTTAGATTATGTATAATCCCAGCTGTGATTGCGTCTCCTGTCCTAACGGTGAAACTCCAGGAATGTAAGATGAGTCAGAGGTCAAACTGGGAGAAAACCACTAAAGCACTAATGAGGAGATGTTTAACCGGAGAATAATTTGATACAGGGAAGAGCCGGGTGGGCGAAGGGGAGAATGATTGAGAGTTCAAAGTGCCGTGGCGAAGCCGGCGGTGTGCGTTTCAAAGGCGGCGCGTGGCGATGGATGTGAGAGATTCGTTAATTCAGCAAAGCATCACGCTGCCTTGATGTTTACTAGAGTTACACATGGTGCAGCTGGAGGAGCACACACACACACACACACACAAACACATGCACAATTACAGTACGTACGCTGCGTAGACCAGGACGCAGTCGACAGTGCACTGGTGTTTGAACTCAGATGTACTTCCACACGTTGCGTTCACATGTTCACATGCATGCAGACACATGCTCATTCATCTACCCACAGCTATTGGCAAACGCTCACACACACTGAACGTGTCACTTCACCCCACTCTGGGTCTGACTCCACCCACTGCGTGATTCTGAAAAGTGTTAAAAAAGTTGGCATGAAGCTGGAGGAGGGTGGGGGAGGGGCTCAAACGGAGGTGTGGGTGTGTCCGAGGGAAATAGAATCAGAGGATACATGAGGGGTGTCAAAAAAATCTGTCATTTAAGTCCCAAAGTGTGTTTCAGAACTCTGCCTCTCCTGTATTTATTGTGTTTTTCTATTATTTCTATCAGTCTGCATCAGTTGTCTTTGATTTAGAAGAAACAAAAGTTTCATCTGGTTCTTTTAAAGTCCAGGTTTGACTTTGTCTTTATCTGTGAATGGATTGTTTTATTGACATTAAAGCAGTAAATGATGTTTTTACTGTGAACATTAAAGAAAGTCACTGTATTCAGCTTCCAGATGTTTTTATTTCTCTACATCTAATCTTTACAGAGCAACTCAAGGGGCTTGATTTCATTTAAATATTGTTGTGGCTGTTCAGTGTCTGCCTTTGAGGGTTAAAGCACATACTTTATTTCAAGTGTTTCTGTTTTTCCTGCTGCTGTAAAGTTCTATTCATCGGGAACTGAAGCTCTGAAATCTTTTAAACCTCCAAACAAACCATCAGACATACACGTCAGTCCTGCAGCTTTTTCATGGTGTTACTGGTGTTCCATATGTTATATCAGATTCAACAAATTAACCAGTGGAAGGAAAGTCAGTCCATCTGTGTGAGTCTGGAGGTTCTGAATTTGAGACATTTTAACAAGTCAACATGTTTGAAAATGAACAATGTTTGTGTAACACCGAAGGACAGGTGAGACGTACACCTCTAGAGTAATGCCAAAGAAGATGAAGATTATCCCACATTAAGAAATTAACCCTTTCACCTATGAAACACTGATAGATATTTATAGCGGGAAACATTAGTTACAACAATGAAAAAAGTGGATATATGTAAAGGAACCATTGAGCATAAGGGTGGAATAAGTGAGTAAACCAAAAAAGCAAGAAGATTGCACATGATTGGTGGTCAGTCTACGAAAAACGTGAAAATAAGAATTTGTTAGTTATTTTTTTACACAATTTATATTTTTTGGTCATTTGATATTGATTATCGGCAACTTCTTGACTTTTTTTTTCCCGCATTTTCACAGATTTTTGTATATTCATACCAGCATGGCGTCTTTCAATACTATTAAATCACATAATTCAGTTTACTTGCCAAAAACACGTTCTAATGTTTAGTTTTACTTCTGACTCGAATAGATTATATTCTGTTTGCTTTCTATTTGTGTTGTATTCCTATTACTTCGATAACTACTTGGCTTTTCTTTCTTTCTTTTTCTTTCTTTCTTTCTTTCTTTTTCTTTCTTTCTTTCTTTCTTTCTTTCTTTCTTTCTTTCT
>JAPQRQ010000002.1:6761164-6771528 GCA_037367365.1 Apogon talboti
CTTTCTTTCTTTCTTTCTTTCTTTCTTTCTTTCTTTCTTTCTTTCTTTCTTTCTTTCTTTCTTTCTTTCTTTCTTACTTTCTATAAATCCCACCTTAATGTCAGCATGTTTCTTTGTCTTTACTCCTCTATGACACTGAAACTCTATCTATTCACCCTTCGATCATTATCTGTTCACTCATCATTGCATTAATCGTCCTCTAATGCAGATATACATGAACACATGGTTGGTTTCTCCTGGTCAGAATCAGACCTTCAGATGGAAGGGGCTCCGTTCTGCTGATGGGGACGTCGTCTATTTTGGGGATATGACAGTAGTTTTTATATATCAGGATGGTTTGAGGTCGGAGCAAATGACTAAATATATCTGACCCAGAGTGGAGTACGTGTGTATTCAGAATATATCACACCCTACTTATTACACCAGCTGATATTCAGGATTTTGTCTTTTAAACACAGATATTCACTGTATGTGTTTCATCTTGTAACTGATCACATATGTCTCAGAATGATATTAAAGCCCTAATCCACTTCTTTCAGTTCTGAACTTATTCTAAACCTCATTGTGGATGTCTACTGATACCAATACCACAGTTTTTCTTGAATATTACTGAAACGCTCTGTTACAGATTGATGCTTCTTTTACATCCTAACAGTTTCATTTGGACATCTAGTCAACACACAGAATGGCGGATGATGTGGTTTGATGTTTTAAATTTACAGAGAAGTCGTGAGGAAACCAGCTATGCTCTGACTCTCCCTTAAACGATTCTGAGGGACAAGAAATGCTACTGACTACTGGACATGTTTGAGAAGCTGTTGAATTAATATTTTAATTCACTGATTCCACTGAATCATCTTTGTCCTTGACTGTATTGTCCTCATCATGTTAATCTGTTGATGCGCTGGGCTTTAGGCTACAGCTGCATGTATAGAATAGAATGGAATACAATAGAATAGAATATTTTATTTTGGTTTTATTTATTCTGTAATGCACTTTGGTTCACTGTGGTTGTTGTAAAGTGCTTTACAAATAAAGTTTGATTGGATTGAGAATAGAATAGAATAGAATAGAATAGGTCTTTATTGTCACTGTTACAGGAACAATGAATATCAGTTTAGCAGCTCTGTGTCTCTTCAGCAGCAAACACTTAAAGAGCAAAAAAAGACTGTATAGAGTATCACACAAATTATACCAAAAAATATTGACAATGTACAAAACTACAAGAAATACTAAAATATACAAATCTAATATAATATAGATATATGATACTGTAGATATGTAACAATGAGTTTAATTTTGATATATGTATAGTATTTTTGTGTTTTGTGCAGACTTAGCCAGAATTTATTTTGACATGTATAAGATATGTTAAGTGTACTTAGGGGAGCTGACACGGGAATTTACGGTCAGTATAAAGATAGGGTAAGGGGGTATATAAGATGAACTTAATCCCGCTCCTTTTTGAATGTTTTCTTTTTAATATTGATTTTTCTTATTGTATTGGTTTTAAATGTTGATATTCTAAATAATCAATCAATCAATATATTAGAATATATAAGATAGATGGAAGAAATATATAGAACATATAATGGATATATACAGGTATTATAGGATATGTGCAAGGTCAAATTGAAAACAAGGTGTGTGATTTGTGATTACTGCACAGAGGTGAGGGTGAGTATTGTAATGTTCATTAAACTGAGGGTGTTGGTTATTCAGTCAGTGGGGGTTTGTGTGTGTGTGTGTGTGTGGGGGGGTACATTTAACTGCTCGTGGGTAGAAACTGTACTTGCGTCTGTTTGCCATATTGTCTCCATTTTAGGTAAATCTCAGTCTGTGCTCTGTGCTTGACCTCGCCGCTCCATCGATGAAGTGTGAACATTGATGTAAAACAGCGACATGAATAAGCACAAGCTGCACATGTGAAGATTAATGCAGTGTCACAGGCGCGTGAACATGTGGAGAAAAGAAGGAAAAATAAGAAAAGAAACAAGGAGGGAAAAAAAGATGACAAGGAGGCTACTTTCGATTTGAGGCCTAAAACAACCAAATGAACCAAGCCAGATGCTTTTGTTTTACAAACACAGGCGGAAAAATGATCCCTAACTGTATGTTTTCAGAACTCATAAACTCCATCACTGTGTGACGTTTATGAGTCGGTGTGTGTATCCACTTGCCTCGTGCCTGTATGTTATTTCATCGCTCTGTTGATATTTTACACTTTGACACAGTCTGTGTTCAGCGTCGGACGAGGAGAATTTTCTCACTGTTGGTTTTCTCAACATTTTTCGTGTCATAACCAAACCCAGGCCTCGTTGTTAACCTAAACCTGACCGCCAGCGCTAAATGGCCCGTGTCTGGCCGCGGTATCTGAAAATATACGAAGGCCGAAGCTACGAGGAACTCTGGAAAATAGATCTGGCCTTATTAACGCCCCATAAAAAAGTGGCACGCTAATCACATATTGTGTATTTGGATAATATCAGATGGACATTGAAGGGGCTGCGTTTGTGCTCCGTCAGCTGGGAGCGATGCAGCTGAACTCTGTCTCCTTTCTGTAATTATTTCACTTAAGCAGAGTTTTCTCAAAGATCTGCTGGAACTCCTTAAGCCAGAATCGGTGCATAATACGGTACTTTATTGATCCCCAGTGGAAAAATTTCCTGTGTTTCGCCTCCCTCCAGGGAGGTCGGGGGCCAGGGTCAGCAGAAGGAAAGAAGATGGGGATTTAGTTTCCAATTCAACATAAAATTAAACACTGACACTAGATTTAACAGATGGTTTAGTGGTGAGAGACACGTAGGTTTTGATCCCATTGAGTTATTCCATCATTTACACACGTTTGTTAGTTTCAGTGATAAATTTACAAATTAAGGAAGTTGCAGCTTGTAACACTGTTGAATCAGAATGTGAGAATAAAGAAAATAGCAGTAATTCTATCATCAGGTGCATCTCTAATGTATTTAATGCAAATTTTGACATTTCACATTGGAAAATGTTTAAGTAAATAGCAACATTAAAAAAAAAAAAGAAAAACGAAGTGTATGGACAGGAAATTGCATAGAAGTTGAAACACCTTTTTGAATAAATCTGCTGAAGTGATGGTTTAAATCACATGACTGATCAGCTGATTGATCCAACAGGTCATGATGAGGAAACTAAATTATTTCTCTGTTTCTTCCATGAAAAAGACATCATAGCCACTTTAGATGGAAAATAACAGAACACTTACTTCTTCTGCTGTTAATTAGTACCTTGCGTAACATTGTCTACAGCGCCACCTGCTGGTAACACAACACAGTGTTGATTATTCACTCCAAACCAGTTTAGGGAAACAAAGATAATTTGCATTTTTCTTTTGCAGCCTTTTGAAAGTAACATTCACTCTCTGTGTTCTGTTCAGAAATGCTAAAGATGTCGCTGCAGCTTCAACATGACCAGACCTGTAGTGATTTTTGCCTCTTTTAAAACTTTTTCACCTTCAAACATCGGCGTTTAATGTGTCGAGGCAATGTCTAGTTTGGTAAAATATATGACCAGGTACCAGAGATGCAGACCACTGAGCTATTTCACTATAAAGCAGATATTAGTTTTATAGGGTGACATTCTTGAATGGAAAAATTTTATGTTAAATTGACAAACACGTCGTTCATGACATGATTCAAAGGGAGCAAAAATGATTTGTTTCTTGCGGCTGAACGTCTGAAACTTTTCCGAAATAACATCCTAGGAAACGCAGTGGAATTCTCTGCGTTAGCCAAACATGCACTGTCAGAAGTTTATCTGTTTATATACATGCTCGTGGACTGAACATGTTGTGCACAAGCTTCCACAGATTATTTTCTTCATCTGTATACCTGCAGGTAAAGTTAACCATTAACGTTGTGCAGACATTGCGCTAATATGACTAAACATGTGATGTGTTTACTCAGACTTCCACGTTGTATGAATCCGCTCTGAGACTGTTGCTGTTGTCCAGTGACACCTGCATGTCGGTCACTTTGCTGTAATCCTACGTGTTACCCGCTGAGTTTCCTCTCAGTGATAGTGATCCACATGATTTCATTTTGGTCATGTTTCATTTTTTAATAAAAGTGTAGAGCTCAGGCTGTCATGATTTTTGTTCATCGCAGACAGAAAGACGGAGACAGCGCATGAGGTTTTGTTTCACGTCTGTATCATATATATATTTAATTTTGAGTTAAATAACACGACCACAAAGGCACATTATTCAGGTGAAGATCTAATCTGTTCATCACGTGTTGCTTTGGTTGTGGTTTTGTCTCTTGTTTTGATGATGATGGATATTCTGTAAATGTTAGTCTGACGCTCATCCTTACTCAGAAAAGGAGATGAATAGTGTACAATAGACTACATCTGTACTGTGAATCTACAAAACCTGCAGCGCTAAAGGGTCTGGAACTATTTTCAGCTAACAGGGGTGGCAGATTTTACTTCCTGGAACAAAATTTTATTGCTGAGCAGTTTTTGCCAAAACTCTGCTCCCTGGATTAAATTAGTTACCTGGAAGCGTTTGACTTTGGAGTATTTTGTCTGCAGGAACTGCGAACTCATGGGGCTTTACTGTTCTCAATGGCATTTTTTGTTATTCACTCTCACACTCAGACTACTGCCTGACCTTCATCCAAAGCCAGATATATTCTCTGGATGTTTAACAGTAACATTGTTGAGCAGTGAAACACTAGAACACCAGATGTGTTGAGCTGTGATTATAAAAATTTCACTACTTTTGCCATTAAATCTCATTTATAGCTGCAAGGACAGTGTATTTAAGTAGTTTATAGCTTCCTGATCAAACACACAAGTGATCGGTTTCCTTTTATTAAACAGTCACATATGCTTCGGCTACACTAATACATCAGTGACACAAAAACATGACAAAAGGATTTAGAAAATGACACTTAAGATGAGTTTAAACCATTTTTATACAAATAGTAATTGCACTTATAAACCGATATTAATGAAGGCTATTTAATTGTATGATGTAGATCTTGTAGTTGTAGGTTTATTTTTAGATATTGTACTAAAAATAAACTTTCTGGTTCATGGACAGTGAAACTACTAGGTGTAGTCAAATTCTTCAGGAGTATTTAAAGACATTTTTAAGATAAAATCATAAAGATAATAAGAGCTAGAATGAAACAAAGAAATTGTAATTGTTTTTTGGTTGTTTCACAGCAGGTATGTTCTAAAGACAATTAAACATGGTCACATCTTCACACAGGGAAGTTCTGAGGGAATGAATCTGGAAAAAAAATACACTAAAATTTTGCAACATAGGGAACAGGCTCTGAAGGTAAATCAATCGCTGACAGGCCAAAAAAGTCAGTCTGCCTTTTAGCATAAACCACCATGCTTTTCTAATAGATCAAAATCAGATTGTTACGCATCAACCAATACAATATATTTTTTTAATTACACGCATTACAATTTTATGACCGCGTCGAGTTTACAATAAAGCACAGAATAATTTACCTCCAAGTCAACTGAGAGAAACAGGAATGATGACAAAATAATAATATTGTAGATGTCTATCTCTTAAAGGGGTAAAATTGTGGAATGGCTTTTACAAGGAGTTAAGGATGTGTGATTTGTTTTACACATTTAGGAAAAAAAAGGTGAACAAAGTGATAAAAGTGATGCATGTTCACAATGTATGGAAACCTTGGAAAATTTGGTTTTGTTTCTTAATTTTTCATTTTCTATAGATGACTAGCTAAATATTCATCCAATTTTAAGGAGAAAGAAAAGTAAAAATTCTAGCTTCAGCCTCCACCTTCTCAGTCAATATTGTTGTGTTTTTCCATGGAATTTAGTGCTGTTTGCATTAATTCTGGAAACATTTCAGGAAGTGAACTGAACTAAAACGTGATCATTGAGTGGTTAGTAGTGTATAGACATTAGTTTTTACTAAAATCATATACCTTCTGGAAGGTAATACATTAGTAAGTTGTGTTTTTATATTATCATGCAGGATTAATGCAATTGATTTTAATACCTCATATTATTTGTCAAGTGAAAAGTGTGTCACCAGATTTTTGTGCACACATACAAAACATGGCTTCAGTGAAATATCTTTCAACAGTGAAGGTCTATACACAGAGAGGAAGTGATGGACGAACAAAAGTGAAGCAAATAATTTCACATCTTATCTACAGTATATCTCCCAGCAATGGTGCAAGTTTGCAGTGACTGCAACACTTCAACTAACGGTTTGAATATATTTGTGAGATGATGTTGGACAGACATGACCATGGATTCCTGGAGCGTCTCCAATGAAAGCTCACTGTTTCTAAGGTGCTAATGCTAATGCTAGGTACTATTAGGATGGGTGAAATGCAGAGAGCTTTTATTCCTTTGGGTTGTTTGATGATAACATAGTTCTTTGTCATTTGACTAGCATTGATTTATTATAATTTTTGTGTTTCATACAAAACAGTGTGACTACAATGCAGAGATTCATCATTTGTTTTCACGTGATGTCTGTTCAGGGCCAAAGCTTGCAAAAATCACCCTTGTATGCTGGTTTTTCACTGTAACATTTCCAGTTGGTTTTGAACTACTCATGATATAAACTACACTCAGTCATTCATTCATTTTCTGAGCCCCTTTGTCCTTGAGGAGATTGCAGGGATGCTGGAGCCTATCCCAGAAGCTAACGGGTGAAGGCTGACATATACAGACACATAACCATTCACTCCCACATTCACACCTGTGATTGACCAATTAAGGTGCATGTCTCTGGACGGAGGGAGGAGATGGACATGTCGTGATGTGTTCATGGTCTGACTGATTGACGGACAGCTGAATAGACAGACGTGGACATGCCGCTGCGTGGTTGCGAGACACAGCCAAGGACAGAGTTCATATAATAGGCCTGACACATACCAGACCCACAAAAACACACATGCAGACGCACACTGAAGGTTAACCTATGAGTGGAAAACACCGCTCTGCCTCCTCAAAGTATGACATTACATGAGTTCTTTCTTAAAATGAGCGTCAGTGTAAGTATATGCAGTACTATACAGTCATTCTTCCCCCTTCGTACAGTCACATACTGTATGCACACAAACACACTCGGACACACACACACAGGTGGCTGTAATTAGTGTGTTGAGCCCATTCATGGCAACAGATCAAACTGCGGTCGGCTCCGATTCAGGAAATACAGAGCTCTGCTTAAAGTTAGAAACACACACACATGCTCATAGATGCATACACCTTAACCCCCTTTATTTCTCTTGCTCTTTCTTATATGTGATGCTGACATACAAAGGGTTTCCTCTAAAACTGTTTGTGTTTAGTCTGCAAGTGAAGCAGCTCTGTTTGATTTCACCCATGTGTTTACCTTGTCCAGGGCAGCAGAAGGTGGAGAGCCGGGATTATGGGTTAGATACGACTGAAACGTTCAACATCTCCAGTTTTACTTGGGGTTACACATAGTAGGTTCTTGCTGCAGCTGTAAGCAGAACCACTGTGCCCGACCAGCCGGACACAAGGTTATATAAGCAAAAATAAAGCTGCTGGATGAAAACCTGGAGCTCTGAGTGGTCAGTTCCTCATACTGATGACCAGGCGTGTTTGCCTGTTCCACATCACCTTGGATATAACTGCAAACCCAGAGGATTGTACAAAATGTTTAAAGGGATCTAAGTAGTATTGACGTTCCAAAGTCCCAATAGCAGTTGGCAGTCTGGTACCAGAACACACTAAAAAACCAAAACCACCAGCGAATCAATGTTATGTATCCACACACTGTATCATTTACTGAATAAAGTATAAACCTCATTGTTTCCACACATTTGTATAATGATATCATCAAGTTTTCTTCTTCAAACTAAAACTCATAGACGCTTATTTTAACAGTCGATCAAAATAACACTGTCTTATAATCTTCACCTGCTGCATCAGCTGATAGTTTACATTATAGCTCTGTTAGCTTAGCTCAGCTCTGTTTTTAGACAGAAAACAGCCACAGTAAAACCACTAATCACCTGTTTTCTGTACAGTTTGTGTTGTCAACAGCTGAACTAAAGATCTGTTTGGAATCCAACAAACAAGGTCAGAACTGTCACAGTTTAGTCTGAACAATGGATCAACAAACTTAGCAAATAATAACATCCCATAATAACTTTATACCTTCATAAACCTTATAATCAAACTCACCCATTTAGAAGAAACGCTGCCATTTCAGCATCAAACTCCATTCTTTACTTTTACAACTGTGTCCAGAGGTGAAAACTACTTCTATTTTTAACATTTCTTTTCTTTGACTCTAAAAGTTGTTTCTTAATGGTTCTCATACCATCTGGTCACTTTCTGATGTTTTGGTCAAAGGCCTTGTGGTGTTAGTTTAGACAGAGTGACTCACTACTCCCTCTAGTGGTCACATTGGTCGATCGGTGTAAATAAATTCAGTTCTTATCTCTACAGTCAAAGATATTGTCATCTTTGGCAGAACTTCGTAGCTCTTTATTTTAAATACTCTAATGGTAATTTTAAGTCATTTTTTTAAATACTTGAAAATAGAAATACATGCAGCTCCTAGAAGTGAGTAAAACTACTTTGATTTCCAAATAGTCAGCCTGAATATGATTTAATCTACTGATGTGTTTTGATGTAAAAATGCGGAACATTTTTGCTGCTAAACTATGACGTCAAAGCCTTATTCAGTTCTACTGCAGCTCTAAGAACTCGAGGCAAACTCCATTACAGTGTGTTAAACATCTCATATTTTGTTCCACTTGAACTGTTTAAAGAACTGATATGAATCGATGAGGAAAAGTTTTTTGGATCGAGCAGAGTTTGGAAAAACTGAAAAGGAGTGACTCTCAGTTTCCAAAACTTCATGTCAGCTTCAGTCCGGATCAAAATGAGTGCACCTTCAGTCAGTTTTCTACAAAATAGACCCATTCAGTGGATTTTCTTATACTTTACGTAACGTTCTGATAAAATAACTTGAAGGTTTAAGATGTCAAAAGCAACAAATCAACAACGGCAACTATTATACGTCCTACTGGTGTTTCAGCTCTTTGAATCTCCAGAACCGCTCCAGGTTTTCGCTCTGCAGTGAAGTAGTTTTAGTGTCAACATTTGGTGTGTTTCTGACTGCAACAGAAAAGCTGGAAGTAATTCCCAGTCGATGGTTGACGTGTGCTCATCATATTTCAGCCTGAGCCCAGTTTGGCACGATCACATTCTACAATAACATCATAAAGTTGCTGTTGTAAACTCGTTTGTTGTGTTGTCGGTTGGATCACAGGGGCTGAATATTTAGGAGATAAAATGTTGTCAGGTCTAAGTGTTTGTCGTGTCTTTTAGAGGTTTGATGATGAGAGAAGTGAGGAAATTGGTTTTATGTGTCTCTGTTAAGTTGAAAATGTAATATAATTCTGCTTTTATAGTCTTTAGGGACCATATAATGTAAAAAAAAAAAGTCAATTAGAGGGTGATGAATTGTTCAAAGCATTAGGGTTTAGCATGATTTGGTTCAGGTAAGTTTCCAGAAAATGAATCTGAAGTCTTTTCACACCTCATAGTCTAGTTGACTTGTTACAATTGTGAACTCCGTTTGATTGGGGTTGCAACATTCAACACTTTGCGAAGCACTTTGTGACCTTTTTAAAAACACTTCACCTCCTCGCCTGTGGTGGCGCTGCATCAAGAATCGCTGATGGACGAAACAAGACAAACGCTGAAGAAGAATCCTTACTCATCTGTTGGTTAATGCAGGACAACTTCAGTTTCCACCACATGAAAACAAAACATGGAGCTGCATCAAATTCTGCATGTGTGTTTGTTTAGGTTGTGTTTACCCACAATGCCCTGCATTGTATTCCACTTCCTGCATTTGGTTCACTTGAAACAAACCGAGACCTACGTGTTTAGGTGGACCAGAGTCCTTTCTTTGATCTGCAGCATAGTTTGGTTGGGCATTCACACCTTCCCAAACATACGGACGGTTCGGTCAAACAAACTAGAGTTCGGTTAAACAGGGCTGGTTTCAAAGCACCTTAAGTCAATATAAAGCGCCCTAAATATAGAAACCATAAGAGTTTTTTTTCCTCAATCCAGTGTCCAGAAAGAATTTACTTGGACAAATCTGAAACTTATGATCATATGTCAGTGAAGTCATTTATCATGGTTTAACATGAGAATGATGAAGATCTTTATTTGACAAAGGATTTAATTGGAGCAAACAAGAAAGTTGTCACTGGTTTAATGTAAATGTCCAAACCCAGAGCAGCAGCTGGGAATTGTTTGATATACTTTTGTTGTGAAGAAGTCGATGTATACATTGAGAACCAAAGAGGGAAAAACTGGAAAAAAACTGGAAT
>JAPQRQ010000002.1:6785353-6801011 GCA_037367365.1 Apogon talboti
AATTTTGTTGAACTAGTTTGACTCAGTTTGAATTTATGGCATTTGTCTTAGAACTTTTTGAATTACCCTCGTATTATCAATTCTCTGAAACAATTTTAATGAGTATTTTACCACTGTTTGTCAGATTTGTGACAAACAGTGGTTCATGTTGTCATGCTGTAATACTTCTGGGTTAAATTTACCACTTGTTGTTTATCAATTGTATATAACTTCATTTTAATGAAACTCTGAAGAGCCCAGTTTTTTTACTCATCCTAAAACTGTGTTGTGTTTACTTCCCTATTGTTAAAAAAAATCGAGATCAATCCAGATTAAAAATATGGCCATTTATACATGAGTCCTTTACCTATATGGAAATGCATTGATTTTTGCACAATTTATGTGTAAACATTCAAGATTTTAAGGAAACAGTGTTGGTTTGTGCATGATCTGACACACAATGGATAAGACACAGGTTTGTAAACACATGTTTTTCTAATGTCTATTTTCATTGCCATTTTGACAGATTAGCATTGACATGCAAAGTGATTAGTGCTCAAAACATACGATTAAACAGTTTCATGTTCTGATTTGACATGCTCCTACTACTGGGACATCAGTCAGTTTTTGACTTTCGAGTTATTTTTTCTGAAACTTAGCCACTTATTGCAGTTGCATAAAAGCATCAATCCATTTCTTTCAGACCCAGAAGTAGATCTAGAATGGAGAGCAAACAGTACAGTATGTGTTTGTCTTAAAGTACATTCCACACATAGTGGAAATGTTCAACGAGGGTCACCCACCTTTGATAATCTTGTTTTTGTAGATAAATGCAAATACATACATACATTTTACTCAAACATATATCACCCTTAATGCAATATCAGAGTATAAAAAAAACACAATCCCATGATGATACTGTATCACCAATAGACAGCAGTAATTTGTACGTATTTGCAAATAATCACTAAATATAGTAATTTTCATCATAGAATAGAATACAATAGAATAGGCTTCATTGTCAATTAATTGCAAGTGGTCTCTGCCAGCGACAGTGCACTATACGACTAAATACAACACAATAAAATACAGACACACATACACATATATATATATATATATATATATATATATATATTTCTGAGCCGTATATCAGAAAAGTGCGCAATAGAAATATGTGCAAATTAGTGGTAGATAAGATCATTAACGTTACTTCTGACTCCTGTTCAGATCTTTATGGTAACATCTGTACTTGTGTATATTCTACAGTATTTTTGACTGAATAGTGATGATATATTTTTGTCTTTCCTCTGTCAGATGACTCCAGTTCAAGAGGCGGAGCAGGAGCGGCCAACGGAGGCTCTGAAAACACCCCAGAACTGGCCGGAAAACTGGGTAAGATCCTTCAACGCCTCTGATCTCACAACCTCCCAACACACGGAATGAGAGAGAATCCAAGCTGCCGCCCTTTAGATACCTGAGATTGTGTAACATTTTAAAATACACAGTAGCAGTAGCACAGTAAACACCTCAGCGGTCACCAGAGGGGAGGGGGGCGTGACACCACCACACACGGACACACATCAGGCTGGTTGTTTGCTTAGATAATTGGCTCTGACAGAGTGGAGTGCAGTCTATTTGTGTGAGGTGTGATTTGGTGGGACACATTCCGTCCTTTCCCCGTCCGAGTCTCAGCAGACACCCCCCCCCCACAATCATGTAACTGGACCATTCAGTCTGTGCCTGTTGTTATCTCTTCTTTTACTCACTCTTTTTCTGGACATCAATGTAATGTTTCACTCACATATTGGATGCATTCACTGCTCCCTCCTTATATGGACGTTTTGAAGCGTCCTTTTTAAGTCGTCCTGATAAATGCCGTCTTAACCCACTCCATGTGTTATCACTACTTTTAGTCTCAACTCCGGCTGCAGCTAAAGCCATAGATTCATGTGCAGAATATTGTTCATGATCAGTGTAGTGAATAATGAACAGACCTGGCACAAAGTTAGAGCTAAATAATGACTTCAAGGTATAAGATGTAAGAATTCCACACTGAAAGCAAATATGTTACATATTTTTGTTGTTTTTTTACACTAAGCGTTCATATGGGTGCTTGAAATCCTTGATAATACTTGAATTTCAATGTTGTGCTTACAAGGTCTGAAAAGTGCTTGAATTTTAGTTTAAGTGCTTGAAAGTGCTTGCAATTATAACTCTGTGATTTATTCATATTGTAATATTAAGTCTGCTACTGAAAATGTGATACATTTTGAAAAATAAAACTTTGTCAAAAAAGAAAATTAGTGGGAGTTCTTAGGTCGACTCCAGGTACCTTTTTATCTTAATCTTTGGCTTGGTGCAAGTGTGTCTGAAGAACGCCAAGTGGCTTCCCTTTTTTAGATAAAACTTTGTGTTCTCCTTTAATTTTTAAACTTTTTGCTATTGTGAAACATAATTTTAGAGGTTTATAGCATAATACAATGTACATCATTGTGATAAAAAGTGAAAAAAATTTTGAAAATGACCCTTAAAAGTGCTTGAAAAGTGCTTGAACTTGACCTTGAAAAATGACTATGAACCCTGTGCACTGTTATCAAATGTTTATAGTGATGCTCACATTCAGAGAAATTTATAAATATAGACTAGAATGTTTCTTTCACACAATGGCATGATTGTTATTCTTCTTCCTTCTGTTTTCTGTTTATCATGACTGTGAAAGTTGTTTTAACAACATGTCATTTTCATCTGTTGGGATTTAGTTATTTTAGCTCCATGACAGGCTTCCTTACACACATGTTCCACCAAAATAATGATGCTATTTTGCAAATTTAAACTCAGAAAAATTATCTGTGGCACACTTAAGTGTTACCACCTTAATTTTATGTAGAATTGTCAAATTATATTCATTTACTTAGTTGAGCTCAACCAGTTTGCATTATGTTCATTCTAAAATATGTGTGAGGTAATTGGTTAAAATCAATCAGTTAGTGCTTTGTGGAAGTTGGAAGTAACAGCAAGTGAACTTAATGGAATGACTTACAAGGAAAGCAGGACATCTCTCTATCAAAATCATTGTGTTGTATTGAATTCTATTCTATTCTATTGTATTGTATTCGAATCTAAAATGAGTGATTTTGAGGTGAGTTTGATTATGAGGCTTATGAAGGCATGAGGTTATTATAGGATGTTATTATCTTTTCTAAGTTGCTGTTTGTTAATCCATAGTTCAGACTAAACTGTGACAGTTCTGACCTTGTTTGTTGGACTCCAAACAGATCTTTAGTTCAGCTACTGACAGCACAAACCGTACAGAAAACAGAGGTGATTAGTGGTTTTACTGTGGCTGTTTTCAGTCTAAAAACAGTGCTAAGCTAACAGAGATATAATGTAAACTATCAGCTGATGCAGCACATGAAGACTGTATATACATTTCCGTGACTGAGTCTGTTGGTTTATAACGTTGATTCATTGGTGGTTTTGGTTCTGAGTGTGTTGTGGTACATGACTGTGCCCTACTGTGGAGAGTTTTGAATATCAATACTACATAGAACCACTTTAGAATAACATTGTCCATCTATTTGATTGACAAAACTACAGTTTCAGCTCTGATTTTAAAATCCAACCGTAAGACATTTTTTGTTTTCGTAACGTTTTCGTGCTGAGCGTTAGATGAGAAGATCATATAGTTTATCTGTACGTAAAATATGAACCAGCTGCCTCCAGTCTACAGAAAGCGGATATCTGGGCTTCTGGTGGTTTTCATTTCACTCTTGTCAAGAAAAGGAATAAGCATATTCCCCAAAATGTCAAACTATTCCTTTAACAGTGAAAGCAAAATTCAGCCAAGATGACCTCACTTTGTAAAGATCCCCTCCCTCTGAGAATCTAAAAGCCATGTTGGAGATCTGTGTGTGTGTGTGTGTGCGTGCGTGTGTGTGTGTTGGCTGATCAAAGCCAGTCGGTTGGGGGCTCGGTGGTATTTTTACACCATGAAGTGTGGCGTTGAAGTGGCCCCTGAGACCCTGAACAAGCCT
Organism: Apogon talboti; assembly: GCA_037367365.1. NCBI lineage: Eukaryota > Metazoa > Chordata > Actinopteri > Kurtiformes > Apogonidae > Apogon > Apogon talboti. The sequence goes on from JAPQRQ010000002.1 coordinate 6,789,370, forward strand.
GGCCTCTGCCCACTCCAACACTCACCTTCTCCCTTTTCCTTCACTGCTCTCTCACTTCACCCTCTCCTCTCTCTGTTTTTCTTTCTTTCTACCTCTTCGTGTGCCCTCTCCGTTACCTTTGCTTTTTTATTGTTTTGACTTCATCCCTTTCTTTCTTTGTTCTTTGTTTTTTATTCATCTGTTTCAAGCCGCCTGTCAGTCTTATGTATGTTCTAACCTTAATATGAACCTCCCTCTTTCTCCTTCCATCTGTTCTCGCTCCTTAGTATCTTAAATTTTGTTTGATTTTGTTCAGACAAGACCCTGTAAATCCATTCAGCTCACTTTTGTTGCACCTTGTTTTATTTATCTGTACCTAGGTGAGTTCAGCTTTTCATTTATCCTTTATGTAATCTCAGGGTATATTGCAATAAAACAGAAAATACTGATGATCAGACTCAATTTATACAATCAAACTAGAGATTATTTTCTTCTAGTTCTCTAAATTAAATAAATCACATGGATATTTTGTGGTTTTAAGCCTTTTTCATATTCAGAACATAAATGCTCCAACAGAAGAAAATTTTTAATATTACACTTAAATCTGTAAAAAAAAAATAATAATAATATAAAAATGTTTGAAATATGGAACAGTAAAATGTATAATAATAATAATGTAAACCCAAAAGCCATTTGTAGTGATTATATTTATTGTGTGGGAATGTTAGCATTTTTTCCCTCAAATTAATCTTTAAAAGAATTGTTTCCTTTAATTATTTCAAAAGTAAAAGTTGATTTATAATCACAATGATCAATATCAACAGAGTAAAATCAAGCAAAATAAAAAAATACGTATAAAATATAGATAAAAATGTAAATATATAAATAAGAAATAAAATATTGAACTGAAGCAGCTAAAACAAGAAGAGGAAGTAAAATATGGTGAAATTATATATAATATAATCTTAATTAATCTTATTTTCCCTTCAGTGAAACCAATCATCTGAGTTTGATGCAGGTAATTTGTTGTCAGTGACCTGTCGATCAATATCTTCTTCTTAGCCTCCCCTTTTTTTCTCCACAATCTCTGTATTGGAACTTATGAATTAAAAAAAACACAAAAATATGCTGCGACAAATATATACAAAAGGCCAAGTCAACCCAGTGTTCCCTCACAGGTCTCCTGGATCAGCCTGGTCACAGTTCAGCTGCAGTCCAATAGTTTTTCTCAGACCGAGTGGACAAAGGCGAGACTTAAAAGCTTTCGGGGTGTGTTTGTTTTGTCATCCTGCCCAGCCTGGGGTCAGTTGGAGGAGAGCTATATTACGCTGAGTAATGCGGCCGTAGTGAAATCTCCGGATTTGAGCATGCAGACCCGTCCCATAACTCTCCTCCCTGTTTGTTTACTCAAACCTAGAATAATAACTGTGTCCAGAGACAGAGATGCAACAGCAGTAGTTTGAGGCTGATTTATCACCTCGGATGATGGCGAGAACATGAGGGCTGTAAAATCAAGCGCTCCTGTGAATGATTTCCTCTCCTCCCTCCCTACTGGCCAATTTTTTGCCTCTTTGATGTGTTTTACTGCTCCCTGATTGTTGTATTCTTTTAAGGAGGCATATGTGTGTATGAATAGATGCATGGGGTTGGGATCACTTGGTTTATTTATTTATTCAGAGGAAAATGTAACGGCACGAAGGGATGTGGATGTTTGAATAGATGTATGGGGGTTTACAGACTATTTTATGTTTTGTAAGAAAGGATTTGCGTTTCTGAATGGCTGTGTGGTGCGTTGTCACCATCTGGCTTTTTATGACTTGTGCAGAGATGCATTCATGGCAGGATGTTTACCTTGAAGTTGTATTAGTGTGTAACAGGTTTCACTGTGGGATCTCTGTCAATAAATTGATGCGCAAGTGAAAATCAAACATAGCGTGTTTTTAAGAGCCGGCGGTTTGCAAACCTGGGGCAAAAAGGGCTGGATCAGTGGAAAATAATCTAGTTAACAGTGTGTATTGATATGCATGAGAGGCTTTTGTGTCAGTGGGAAGAGGAAGTGATTCATTCAATTTTTTTTCCCCAAACAAAAGAATTAGTTTTATTGCTGCAAATTATGTTGTGTACACCAAGAGGCACTCTGCCATATGTTACACAGAAACATGAAATTATTGGCTCTGCCTGCAGCGATGATCTCACCCCGTCTGACAGTTAAACACTGCCAAAGATGTCTGGACAAGTAACTTCATCTTAATATCAGAGTCGTAAAACAACAGCAATATGTACCGGCATTAGATAATAAGACGACAATTACTCGACAGGCTGTGCAATCGTTTCCCTTCAAGCGCATGAGTAGCACATAAAATAGAAGTCTGATCACATGCACAGACCCATCATGTGCCCCCTCCCTGCCTTATAATCACATAATCATATACCTGGATAACGGATCAGTCTGCAGTCAACACACAAACAGTCACTGAACAGGTGGTTTGTTCAGTCACACCATCACTATGTAGTGGAAAGTAATACTAACAGGTGAAACATGAGTGACAAAATGTTACTTTACACACACCTGCAATGTCCATAGTATTAGCAGTTAGTCTACTTAAGTAGATTTGTCTGTGGATTTCTTACTGGGATGAATAAAGTATCTAATCTAGTCTCATCTTCTCAGGTATCTGCACTTTACTTGAGTTTCTTAGTCTTTTGTTTCCTTCATTTTAACACAAATATCGGTACTTTCTACCCCCTGCATGGTCAGAAAAAAAGGCTTTTCACCATACTGGTAAAGAATTCTTTATTTTTGCAGCTCTCCTCTCAGTCCAAATAAAAAAAAAAAAAACTCAACATAAATATAGATGAACTGAAACTTTTGCGAGGTATGATGTTGAGGCACAAAGTAGAGCAGTAAAATGAAATCTGATGGAATCTTATCAGTCATTGGTCATTACTGCTGTCAATCATGTATTTAACCCCGCCTACCTGTCTGAAAACACCTGTGATTGGACAAAATCTGCATAATGGGGTAAAAGAGGTCAATGTCAAAGTCTTGTGTCATTTCAGACCACTTGAGTTGGATAAGATAGATAAGGAAAAAGGCCTATGAAAATAAAATAAATATAAATAAAAATGCCTTTAAACGTAATTACAGGTACCACAAACATATGCAACATAAACGCACATAATCAACCCCATTTCATCACAATTTCAGTTTTCAGCCTTCAGTTACAATATACTGAAAGTCATTATGGAATTTCTTCCCAGTAATGCTAAAAAATTAAGAGACACTGCAGCTTTAATGCATTCAAAGAGGACTATCATGATATATTTTTATTGTGCATCTTCGCATGTATTATTAGAATCAAGACTAATTTCATCTTACAGCGATGGGATATAAGACAAAGAAAAGAGTTGTTCACTTGTTTTCCAAAGATCCGTGGAGACACGTGCCAGGCTGGAAAACAGGAGCCTTTTCTAGATGAGGCATGAAAATACTGTACGTGAAGATTATAATTAACTTCAAAAGAATCGATTTTATGCTGTGTAATGGAGGGTTTCATGCCTGCGCTGAAACTCTGTGGGGCAGAAAATTAATTTATAACCACATTAGACGCTTCACATGTCTGCATGTACAAAGACAACTTCAAGCTATAAAGTCAGTGCTGCTTTTTGTAGGACTTGTTTGTTTTTTTTTAATGAAGTTAGGAAACAGGAAATGAATTGATTGCGTCTATTGCATAACTTTCTGTTTCAACAAGTTTGGCTGTAAAATAAAACAATATATGCTGTATTAGTTTATTTTCTGTATTTTAGGTCAACCACAGGGTTTAAGAACTGCATCCAAGTGAAACAAAAAATACAAACTTTCAGAATTAGAGCGGACTATTTGTGCAGATGCCAGCTGTGTTCACTTCTTCTGAATGCTTACTTTTCTGGAAATAAAGAAATAATAAAACATGAAACCCGGGAGGCTTTAGATATTTCTGAAGCCTCCTTCTGTGTCGCAGGCTTTTCAGATAACGTGGCTTTGATCGCTCTTTACGTCTAATAAAAGTGTCACATAAGAATTTGTGATGAATTCCTCAATCTTTTCCAATCTGTTCTCCCTCGGCAGCTCCGAAGTGCAGAACACTGCTTGTAAATATAAAACTGCCCCGCAAACCGTTTATCTCCACCAATAACTCCCCTTTTCTGTCCTTTTATATCCATCTGCAGCAAAAAGAAAGAGACAAAGATTATGTGTTATTGGTTTCTTTGAGTTTTTTGTTGAATTTCCTGTCAGTCACCACACTTTAGAAGACTTTAATATGCTAACAAAAGTGTGTTTTTCTAATAATACTGTAGATCCTTTTGTTTTTATATATATAGAAGTATTAAGAATGTGCATACGACATCTGAAAGAAGAAAATTGAAAAGGAATAAAGTTTAAAACATTGAAACATGTGCATTATTGTTACATAAAAGACATTAAATATGAGATAAGATGTAAAATATTCCTAAATGTTTGGAATAATCAGATCCTGCTTCCATACATAAATCATATCCACATACAGGTCCTGTCTTGATCATGTTTTATGTTCTGTTTCTTCTCGCAGTACGTCCACGTTTTACTCAACCCGCAAAGATGAGGAAGCGCGTCATCGCTCGGCCCGTGGGCAGCTCCGTCCGCCTGAAGTGCACGGCGAGCGGTAACCCTCGGCCTGACATTGTCTGGTTGAAAGACAGTAGACCGTTGGTGGACGAGGACGGAGCAGCAGCAGCGGGAGGGGAGGCCAAGAAGAAGAAATGGACTCTGAGTCTGAAGAACCTGACGCCAGAACACAGCGGGAAGTACACCTGCCACGTCTCCAACCGAGCAGGAGAGATCAACGCCACCTACAAAGTCGAAGTCATACGTGAGTTGACGTCCCCGGTCCAGGCCTTCAGTGGTGTTCTAATCAACATTTAACCCTTTATAGGGCACTCATAATAAACACACAATACTTTTGTGAAATTTAAAAAATATATATATATTTTTGTTATGTAGAAAATCAAGGTCAATGAAGTTACCATATTTGGTTCCTTACCTATAAGTGTAAAAAAAAAAATCCAAGAAATATATGTAAAAAATATAAGAAAAACTCATGTAAGGTGAAAAGAGCATGCATTTTTAGAACATTAGACCAACATCAGTGCTGATCCAGACACCTGTCCACATCCACATTATCCCTTTGAACATCAGTACTTACATTAGTACCATTACTTCATGGTACCTAACAAAGCAGGTACACTCACTGTTCATGCAAAGGTGGACCTGACAGACCCTGTAGACCACATTGGACCTGAGATTGTTGACTCACTGTAACTGTTGTTGTTACTGTCTTGTAATGTATGTGGAAATTACCAAAAATAGTCACTTGCCCAATAAAGGGTTAAATATCCTTAGAGTAGGGTTGTCAAACATACGGCCCGTGGGCCAAAACCGGTCCTCAAAGGTTCCAATTTGGCCTGTGGGAAGAATTTGCAAAGAGCAAAAATTACACTGAAGATATTAACAATCAAGGGTGTCGATCTCGTTTTAGGACACTCTCATTAACTTCAGATACTAGTTATTCTCATCCTTTTGAAGAGTTGTAGTCATACTGTATAATAGACTTGTAACAAGGCCATTTTGCAGATGCATTTTGCACAGTGCAGAAGGATGGCTTTCCAATTGTAGATTCAGCAAGCAATTCAAAGAAATGCTTGTATTTCTGTTAGAAATGTAAAAGTGTTACTTGTTTTCACCTGCACATTTCCCACACATCTATAGGTGGTCGCCTACACACTGATGTCACTTTCCCCAGTGGAACATATTTCCATCAAAAAAACACTGAATTCAATGAAACAAAAATGAATTTAACATGGGAAACTATGGAACAGGAGTAAAACAAATGATACTCTGTTTCAGCAAAAGGCAGCTGGCCTCAACAGTGATCCATACAACTTTACCAAAGAACCAGTGATTCATGAAATGAATAATAACATGTGGTCAAGGATCAGGTTTTCTGACCTTCAGGGTCATATATAAAGGTTAAAACATTAAACTGAATGATAACCAAAGAACATTAAATTTTTTGCAATTCCACTCCATTCTGTTGTAAACATGTATATAATCTGTATAGTTTTATTACTTTTATTATTATTATTGTATATTGTTTCTGCCACTGTCTTTATGCATGCACACTTTTTCTTCCAAAATATAGTTACCCAGGTCTCGGTTTGTAGCATAAGAAAGATAAAGAATAAAATATAAAATGGAATATATAAATGGTAAGTAGGATAGAATAATAAAAAATAAAATAAAAAAAGGCAAAGGCTACTGCCACAGTACTGTGGCATGAAAATTGGTTTGTCTATTGCCACAGAGCCAATCAAATGTTAGCATTTGTACTAGAGCCAATCACTGATACTGTTCCATGAACTCATTAGCCTCTTGTTGCCACAGTACTGTGGTGATATATGGCATATACTTCAATGCATTCTTTAGTACATTTTGCTACCACAGTACTGTGTCAGTTGATGGAAAAAATGCTAAATTAGTAGGAATTATTGTTCTAAATGTTCTATATGTTGGTGTTCTTTGCTCTGTGCAATAGTGAGATTGAGGCTGGAGAAGGTGGGTGGAGCTACATGTTAGATGTGGCAGTGTGGTGTGTTACTTCTCAGTTCCGAATTCTGCACTCTGAACGTTGTCCCAGTGGCTGATTTATATCAATGGCAGATATACCTACCAGTGCCCCTGCCTCCCCCACCCCCCGTTTGAAAATCAGAAGAAAAAAAATCGTTGCTTTGACCAGGAATAAAAATCCAGTCTTCCCCATAGCAGTCCAAAGCATTACCTACTGAGCTAAATCTCCACTGTCCTTGGGTACAAACTATTTGCTATCTGATTGATTGTGGCAGCAGGGTGACAGTTTACCAGTCTACACATGATGTAACAAGGGCGCTGATTGGCTCAGTGCAATTTTGTTGCACAACTGGTGTAATGACACTAAAACCTATTCTATTCTATTCTATTCTATTCTATTCTATTCTATTCTATTCTATTACATCCTATACCCTACACTGCATCTAAACCCTCATTTAAAGTGGGCCCAAGTCCCACATTTGTACTAGGACTGCATAGGGAAGTGTAAAGTGTTCCCTTGTTGAAAATATCCTGTTTTATTCATTTTCACAGTAAAAGAGCCAAGGATACTGAGCCTTGGGTCGAGAAACTATAAGATTTTTTTTCTTTTCGTAATCTCTTTTAGTCAAACAGGACACGAACGCCAGACAAGGGTTAAAACCATGGCAACGCATATTTGAATACCGGTGTGACAGGTTGTATTCAGAGTTTGCATCAGCACCTGCTGTGGTCTGAACACGACTTCATTATGCTTTTTTTTTATTTTCATGTTTGTGTGGTGACTCATCATCTAAAATGAAAGCCCAAATATTTGCTCTCAGGTAAAGCTAGTAAGTTCTGACCTTGTTTAGGAATATCGTCATCATATTAGTCAGTGTCTAACATTACCTACTTCATATTTTCCAGTTTCTGTTTCTCTCAGAGCTTGTTAATGTCTCCATCACAGACAAATTGCAGCACTGAACTGCACCACTGAATCTGTATGTCAGTCTGGTTGAACAGGAGCCTATTATTGTGCAGAGAAACTATATTCAGTTGAAAACCCGCATTGCTTATTAAACTCAAAAAGAGGACATGTTTTTTCTCTTTGTTCTCCAGTCTGTCACACATGAAGCAGCAGCTTGTGCTAAGAGTTGTCTAATTATTTCGATTTATGATTTAGTCGGCGCCGATTTTTGCTCACCGGGTCTGCAGCGTTGTTATTACTGCCGCACCGACTGGGCTGGGTTCTGCTGTATCAGTCAAGAGAAATTTGAGATATAGGGCAACATGCCAAAGATAAAGTCTATTTCTTCCTGGACTTTGATTTTCTGTCACTTGTATTTATGACCAAATATGAATATTAACTCAAAGAAGATGTAAATAAGTTCAGGAGGGAGGGAAAAAAAAAAAGATGGCTGATTCAAGCGCCTGCAGTTGAACCTAAGGATCAGGTGAACTTCATGTATGACTCACAGAGGGAGAATGGAAAGAACGTCAATTAAAATGACAAATGACTTTAGCACATTCAAATCGATAACACGGCTATTAGCCATGAGTGCAGGGTTTCAAGAGAAAGGGGAGACACAGAAGTGGAAGATTAAAGTTGACATAGTTATAATTTGGTTCAGCAAATTCTTAGAGATGAATTTAACATCATTACTGTGAGTATGGAAAAAAAATCTAAAGTCTAATAGCACACAGTCCAAACACAGATTGAAGAGAATTTCCCCTGGCAGCATATTTAATTCCAAACAGTTAAGTGATGAACAAGCTGAATACATTTTGTTCATGCATAAAGATTTGTGCTCAGACTAACTGGGCTCTAAACCACTGACCTCTGAAAGGACACAGTGTGCTCACTACCCCGCTGCACAGGTACAAACCACAGCCAGCTCATTCTAAAATATAGAATATGCCTCATTTCAATATGCAGTTGGCAAACCTTCCATTAGAGGACATTAACAGTTTCAACAGACATGATAGGAATTGAAATTGCAACTATAGTAACACAGAAGATAGATTTATTAAGCCAAACATGTTTGAGTCCTGAATCCTCGTGTTAATCGGGCCCCACACCAAATGACTTCATGAGTGATTTCAAGGGCGCAGGCAAATTTTCAATGTTGGAAGAGTTTTAATGGAATTGAGGCGCCCTCGAATAAGCTGGATTGTTCGGTGTGAGGTGGTCACACAAGTTGGCGTTGTCAAAAGGGGTTGTATGTAGTATTAATGTCTCAAACTCCCAACATTAGGGGGAAGTCATGTACTGGAACACACTTAGGACCAAAACCACCAATGAATCAACACTATGTATCCACAGACTTTATCATTCACTGAATAAAGCATAAATCTCATTGTATTATAGTATCATCAAGCTTTATCCTTCAAAGTAAAACTCACAGTGGCTTATTTTTACAGTCAAAATAACACCATATTTTGGAATCTTCACATGTTGCATCAGCTGATAGTTTACATTATAGCTCTGTTAGCTTAGCTCTGTTTTTAGACAGAAAACAGCCACAGTAAAACCACAAATTACTTCCATTTCTGTACAATTTGTGCTGTCAAGAGCTGCATTAAAGATCTGTTTGGAATCATCCAAACAAGGTCACAGTATTGTCTGAACCGTGGACCAACAACCAGCAACTTAGCAAAGATAATAACATCTTATAACAACTTCATAACTTCATAAACCAAAGAATCAGACTCACCCATGTAGAGGAAACACTGACATTTCAGCATCAAACTCCTTTTTCTTTTCATTTAGAGCTGTGTCCAGTGGTGTTGGTTTTTCTCACCATGGAAGCAGAGCAGAGTGACTCACTGCTCCCTCTAGTGGCCACATAAATGCCCGGGCCTGTTGTTGTAAATCAATTCAGTTCATATCTCCAAAATCCACAGCTGTGGCATCTTTGGCAGAACTTCAGAGCTCTTTATTCTGAACACTCAAATGATATCTTTAGTCATATTTGACTAATGTAGAAATACTACATATGGCCCCTTTGAATCATGTCTTCACTCTATCTTCATTTTACAGTATATTATCATTGCCTTTTGTTGCAAAAATGCAACAAAACAAAAAGTTTGTGAAAGTGAAATGTTTAGCTCCAAATGTCCTGTCTTACTGGGTTTGTGTGTAGATTTCTGATGTAGAGAGCCAAATTCTGCAACAAGTGTGTCAGCAATCTGCAAAAACTGTAATAATTGCATTAGCTCTATCTCACAGCAGTCAGGGGTAATCTACTCTGGTTTCTCCAGAGTTATCAGGAGTAAAGTAGGTCATTTCAGATTGGGCTGTTGCTCTCATTGCCTCTTTTCTCTCTCTAACGTCGTCCGGAAGATTCTGTTACAAAACAAGGGTTCGGTGGGTGAGCAACAGGCCGGAGACTGTGGCTGCTGAAAGTGACCAATCAGATAATGGAGACAACGCATCCAAAAGTCTCAAGAGCCAACCTGACAGGAGAGAGTGTTGAGCAGTTGAATGGCGCCATGTTTGACGAACCTCATTTGATTCTCCCTGCGAGGACGCTTTTGTGATACGACACCATGTTTGGTTTTGAGACGAGGATAATGCTATTAGTGGATGTAGACATGTGTGAATGCACTTGGCCTCATGGATCAAATACACGCCGAACATACCGGTGGTGATTTCATGGATGGATGTAATAATAGGTCTAAACTGATGCACCAAATAAAGTGATCATCTTACTGTATTTAGACATGTTGGTGTGTTGAGCAGCTGACCCGCTTATAACAAGATTGCAGACACTAATCCTGGTAACGCTGTTATTTGAGAGCTTTAGGGGAAAAAGCTTAAACCTGCATAAGGCAGAGATCAGGGGGATAAGGCCCCGATTTGGTGATACACACCATTCTTATGCTCTTTCTTCTTAATCTAAATCAAAAGATGAATGATTTGATACTCTCTCACTCTGCTGTGGAAAAGTGAAACCACAATATTGCATGTTGCATAGTGCAGACGTTCCCAAACTTTTAAAGTCATGACCCCCAAAATGACGGTGTCAGAGACTGGCGACCCCCACTATCCCTAAAATAACTGAACAGTTAAAAAAACGTGCACACAGGACTCATGCACCAGAACAGCCTGGCAACCATGATATGATTTAAATGATACTGTGGCATATGTGCCGCATTGCATTGTAGGTACTGGACATTTTACTAATTGTGTTCTGTTATATGTGCAGGGGTAGGGGGGGGGGTTGTCTTAATGTTTATTTAGGTTAATGTGTCTGTTTTACAACAGTTATTAGCCTTTTTATGTTTATTTTTCTTTATGTGACACCATTAGTTAAACCTGTAGGATGAACAATAACTTAACTGTTTGTCATTATCATGTTAGTGTTCCTTGTGCTAATATTTAACCTGTGCATTTGTCAAGATAAACACCTAAGTATTCACACCGTAACCTTCTTATGCTCATATTACAAGTGCTAAAAAATTTGCGGTCCATTTGTATCATTCTCCTCAGGGGTCACATCAAAAGAATTCTGAAAATCATCTCGCGACCCCCTGTTCATGTGTTGCAGCCCCACATGAGGGTCACGACCCCCACCTTGAGAACCCCTGGCATAGTGTATATCAGTAGAATCCCATTAGACTTCAGAGCGATCAGTAACTCATGTTGTCAGTGTTGTATTTAACCCCCTACATGCCTGAAAACACCGGCAATCTGCCAAATCCTGGTGTCACAGAGTAGAGTTACTACAACCTGTCAGTCTAGTTTCCTATCACACCAATTCAGTTACAATATGATGAAAGGTAATTATGGAATTTTGCACGGTGATGCAAAGAAATGAATAAGTTATCTTCCATGTAAGCTTGACTTTCTGGACAAGGATTAACTCTAGGAATTTTAACTGAGGAGCTGATTTTATTCATGGAAATGTGATGTACTTTTGGTTGTTGTGCTGTTCTAGTATGAAATCAGTATCAAATTGCGTTTAACCTCCTCAGACCCAGGAGCCCCACAGGTTTTTGAGTTTTGGCTTTTTTTAATTAAATAATTGCTTATATT
>JAPQRQ010000002.1:6829835-6853742 GCA_037367365.1 Apogon talboti
AAATCTGGATCAGATTAAGTAAGAAGCTTCTCTCTCTCTCTCTCTCTCACACACACACACACACACACACACACACAGAGAGAGAGAAAAAGATGGAGGTGAAGATGAAGAGGAAAAAGCTGGGGCGGGGGGGGTCGGACAAGCTGTGGGAACACGCTGCTGAATAATTACCACTGACATCAGAATAGTTTTCTTTAGCTCTCTGAAGTGGCAGGGCTCATTTGTACAGCCTGGAGCCATGCAGAGGTGCATGTATGGGTGTGTTAGAAAGTGCACGAGAGAAAGTGAGAGGTAAAGAGGCTCAAGGAGGTCTGACTGTGAGGAAAGAAGCAGATAGGTGGCGTTAAAAAGAACTGTAATTCACGCCTTGTTAGTGTGATATTTTAAAAAAATGCAGCCGGTGTGTGCACATGTGCATCTGTCTGCATGTGCATAAGGGAGAGGTAATTCTGATTTAGTCGTCTCTCTGTCAGCGGTGACACCGTGTCAGCTCAGCCCGCCTCAGGGAGCCATTTCTCTCTAAGTGGACCTTTAAAAAACAGGAAACGACTTTAAATCCCAGTGGAGCGCAGAGAAGGATCAGGCCTACTGACTCTGTACAATACCCCGACCTTCCCCTTCACACACACACACACACACACACACACACACACACACACACACACACACACACACACACACACACGGAAGCACCTCAATGTAAAGTGCACACACCCAGAACACACACACACAGTCACACCTGAGCCCTTTTCAATAGACACAATTCTCCACGCTGACAACCAGGGACAATAGAGGCAAAACGCAAGTCGACAAAGGGAGAATCTACCTGTCTGAACACATCGGGCCGTCCTCGCCACCCGCCTCAGCCATGACTTCAGGTGATATCTTGTTTCTATATGGTTACACTTTTCCTTGCCTTCACTTGCAGCTGTTTTGTAACAAGACTGACGGTGAAATCTCAAGTCAAGTTACATCCAGTGTGAGGTTGGTATGACTTTTGTTCAGGGCAGTCGACTATATCACTGCCCTGAAGGCGTTTTCTACGTTACTGCTGCATCACCTACAAGTCAAACTTAACCCATGAAGACCCAAACATCCACCGGCGACCAAAACCATCTACTGATCTAAACTGTTTAATACCTGTTGATCCACTAATCCTATATAAATACACTTTGTCATCTTTTCATGGTCATCAGATACGACCCATTTGAACCTTCAGAGGCTCCGTAGTTACCGTGGAAACACCGTCATCTTCTACAACTTTGATCACCAATAAAACCCATGGAGTTGGATCAATGACAGTGGATGGACACACTTGGTTTTACATTCAGTTATTGGTATCTTTGCTGAAAAAGTCACTTTTTCTTCAGTTTTTTCTGTTTCTGATATAATAACCTTTGAATTTACTGTGAGTTTTCATGAATATCTACATGATTAGTGAATTAAATATAGGAAAATACATGATATACACTAAAATATGCAAAATATAGAGGATTATATTATCATAAATGGTGATAAATCACTTAAAAATGGTTAAATATAAAGAAATGTTCATTTGGGAACTACCACAAAAGTAGCACTGGGTCTTTACGGGTTAAAACCGACATTTTTCTGTAAGCATAATCCACCTCTGTCTCTGTAAACTCAACAGCTGCTGCAGCAGAATGAGCATCACGTCAGGTTTTGCCTTTGGCTACGAACTTTTAAGGCTATATGGGTTGAGACGAGTGGATTACTCAAAGTACTTTCAAAACACTTCTACTAAACATCCTCAAAGTTGAAGAATACCTCACACAAAGTGCTTGTTACATAGTTCTGCAGCAGTGGTTCTCAGCTTTTTTTTTTTTTTTTACCTGAGTAGTTACTTAGATCAGTTACTTTACTGAACTAGCAAATACTGTCATTTTAGCACCAATTGTATAAAAGTAACAGCATTTTTTTAAAAATTCAAATCAGTTGATTATTTATACATTTAGCTAAATATTCTAAAGCTAGCTAACAGCTAATTATGTCGTTTCCCATGAAGTTAGAATGTTGTTTTTATACGTGCTCCTCTTTTTATTCATATCTGTACACATCTGTAATCACCTTTGACCAGATGTAATGATTACAGACTGAGTCCCAGTTACACTTTATCAAGAATGAATCACCCTGTCACAATCATTTCATGAGAAGTCCAACTTTATGGGCAACAGTGTATTCAGGCCAAGTTACACTTCTACATTTCATACAACCTAACAGTTTAATACTATTGAGCCATTTCTGCACCTCTACAGTGATTCCCAGACTTTTTCCAACTGAAGACCCAAATTTTAATTTAATGTTTCTTCTGGAGCCAAATTTACAATAATATATTAGGAATTCCTTTACTGACTTTTCCACTGTCAAAATAATGTTCAATCAAGCCTTCAGGCCCAAAGTGAAGAGCAGAGACAGCATCTAATCTAAAACAACAAACACAGCAAACAATAGAACTGTCCTTCGATTATAATAAGAGGAATTATATTATCATGGCATGGTTTAGTATTTTACTCTGTTAACTGACAATCCAATAAAAACAGGTTCACAACCCATTTTTAGTGTTATAAACTGGCACAGACATTCACTTGGACTTGGCTTGAAGGGAGCTCTTCACATTTCAATATTTCCTTGGACTTGTTAGGTTTGGTGGTCAAAGGTCAAGGTCACATTTTTGGCCATAAATCAATATTTCAGATTATAGTGCAATCTGATTGACGTTTGGTGCTTGTTCTGTGACATTTATCTCTGTATGTGAAATACATTATGTTTACATTAATAAAAAATTTTAATGTTACTAGTTAACTAGTTGTTGCCTTTAGTTATCCTAAATGAGCAAATCAACCTCTGGGTTGACTTAATATATCAGTTTCATGAATGAAAATCTAAAACAAAATAATAATAGTAAAGCTGAAAAGTCACATAATTCTGCTGTCAACTATTCGTTATAAATGTATTTCTATGTGTGTCTGTTAAGGAGTTAATGTCTTAGAGGAAGGAGTGTAAAAGAGAGCCCTAATCCCAACTGGAACGATAATAACATCTGACAATGGCCTGTATAAAGTGGTTATGTCATTACATATCAAAGTACAAAATATTGCCAAAAGAAACCGCCAAAACTATTTGAAGATCTTGTACAACATCATTCAATTACAACAAGCGCTGTGTCATTAGTTTATTGGTTTTATTGATTGTCAGATGGAAAGAAAGGCTCACATTCGCAAAAAACTCAAGCGTGAGGTTAGTTCTCAATGTCCAGTGTTACAGATTCAGACCGAATACTTGTTATTTAACATGTGACTCCAGTCTCATTAAAAACATCATTACAGGAGTGTGGTGGAAACAGGCTGATGTATTTAATTCTGTACAGGGTTGTGTTATAGTTGTTAGGGAGGCGGACAGATCAGAGAGGACATGGAAGAAGAGTGTCTGAAGGAGGACGGAAGTTTGAAGATGGGAGACTTCCATCCTGAACTGTGGCCGAATGAAAGGTCAGGGGTCGCTGGTGTTGCCTGGAAACGACTGAGACAAGTACAGGAGAGAGCACAATGCACAAGTGTTTCATGGAAATTCAGGCCATTTCTGCAGTGGGTCAGACCAAAGTAGAAGTTTAGAGTCAGCCGGTGTTTGAGTCATTTAAATATTCTAGGATTATAAGACTCAAATGGAACAGGTTTAGTTAAAGGAATTATATGTAGTATTTCTGTGTCCAAATACTGAAAATGATATAAAGTATCATTAGTGTTTAAAGAGCTGTCAAAGATGTAGATGTGTTGGACTGTAGAACCAGGGGATTAATGTGACCACTAGAGGGAGTAGTGAGTCACTCTGTTGGTCTCCCATGGTGAGGAAAACTCACACCATGGGACCTTTTGACCAAAGCATCAGAAGGTGACCAGATGGGGTGAGAACCTTTTAAGAAACAACTTTTAGAGTCAAAGAAAAGAAATGATAAAAAGAGAAGCTGTTGTTTTCTCCACTGGACACAGCTGTAAATGAAAAGAACGGAGTTTGATGATGAAATGTCAGCGTTTCTTCTACTTGAGTGAGTTTGATTCTGAGGCTTATGAAGGTATAAAGTTATTATGGGATGTTATTATCTTTGCTAAATTGCTGTTTGTTGATCCATTGTTCAGATTAAACTGTGACAGTTCTGACCAAACAGATCTTTAGTTCAGCTGTTGACAACACAAACCGTACAGAAAACAGAGGTGATTAGTGGTTTTACTGTGGCTGTTTTCAGTCTAAAAACAGAGCTAAGCTAACAGAGCTATAATGTAAACTATCAGCTGATGCAGCACGTGAAGATTATAAGACGCAGTGTTATTTTGAGCAACTGTTAAAATAAGTATCTATGAGTTTTAACTTAAAGAAGAAAATTTGATGATACTATAATACAGATGTGTGGAAACAATGAGATTTATACTTTACTCAGTGAGTGATACAGTCTGTGGATATTTGTTTGTGATTTTGGTTCTAAGGGTGTTCTGGTTCTAGACTGCCCCCTGCTGGTGAGAATTTGGAACATAAATGCTACATAGAACCTCTTCAAAGTACTCATCATTATTATAAGAATTATAAGAATTTCACTCCAAGCTCACTGTACCCTCCTGAGCGAAACATCTATTAATAACCTGTTCTTGTGAATGTTAGTTGAATTGTGTGCATTTAACCTCCTACCACACACAGAGATGGGTTCTGATTGGATCTTCTTCCATATTATCCCTCCCTGACATTTTTGTCTTTCTGTTATTTGTTAATGAAAATGTCAGAACATTCACGAAATGGTTTTAATTTAGTTACAATGTTGTTGGTGAGTAACAGCAAAATCAAGTTTCAGTTCACATTATGGGCCGTGTTTCAGGGTTTTTTAAAGCCTATAAATGTTTATTCTTTTTCTGGAGCCTTTCCCTGAAACAGTAAAAACATTTTAGACAATGCTTATTGATCTCATTTGGTGTACTTTAAACTTCACAGATGCCTTTGAAGCTTCTCAACACAAAATCAGACAGAAAACCATTAACATTTAAGTGAAATGTGGTAAAATAAATAAATCACCTGACTGCGGCTGAGCAGGCCGAGTGGCTGACCAGCGGGTTCTGATTGGTCCGTCTGTGAGGAACTGTTCCTAAACAAACACCACATAAATCCGTGATCATCCTAAGTCACACAAACACGATGGTTCATAACGACTTTAAAAATGCAGCAGACATTTCAGAGCCATTACAAACTTAAGTATTTCTTCTTGAATCTAATGAGGTTTCTACATTTGGAAAGCAGATGGATGCTTCATCATCCAAGGTAATTTACTACTCTCAGTTTTCATCTCAAACTTAACGGTTGCTAACTAACACCTGTGACTCACTCTGCGCTGCTCCGTAATAAATGACACCTGTTATCTGTATTGTCTACGAACCATTACTCATATTGAAGCATTTACAGCCCAATCAATCTGCTGCTGCTTAAATATTATGATTTTCTCTAATGACTTTCTCAGGCAGAAATATTGAGCCTTCACACATTCCTAATAACACTTGAGTCCCTGCGTTCATCTCCCACAGAAGAGGCGAAATTTCTTGAGAAAACAAATTAAAGTGGAACTCAGTAAGACGCTCATCTGAACTGGTTCAGTCACTATGGGTGGTCGACTGAAGCACCATCCAAACAGAGCTGGGATGCAAGATGATTTGTTGCTTAAATATAGTGCAGTTATGTTTGTGTCAGTGCAGACCATAATTTATAAATGTGTACTTCTAGACGCTCAGCAGGGGGAGTGTTCGTGGGAGCACAACAGAAATAGATTATGGGGAATTTTTTACACAAACTGAGGCTTTTCCTCCAATCAAAACATATTGTTCTCTAATTGGTTAAGTGTTTTGTGGCGAAGAACAGCACATACCCATCCGTCCGTCCAGTGGAAGACCGGTTGATAACAATCTGGGGACACTTGACTGAAAGACAGACACAGAAAAAGAAAAGCAGAAGAAGTCATGTCTGTTTATTTGCTCATGCTGTCCTTACGCTTAGTCTTCATGTACTTATGTCATAAAATAAACAGAAAGATGGTTCATACATTACATTATACATATTACACAAATGGGTTTTTAATGTGGGTGAAATAATGACACTTACTTTCCTGAATAAACTCCTTTCATCCACCTCCATGTCCTCGGCCCTGCCAGACAGGAGTGCACACTTCATTAGTCTTGTTGAGTTTAGTTGGCTGAGCAACACGGTGGTAAATGGGTTTTTTGAAACAGGCCAAAAAACGTTTACTTCATTCCAAAGTCAGATATCCAGAATGTAAAAAGACTTAAACTTCCTTTTAAGGAGAGAGCGAAGCCATTTTCCTACACAGTCTACAGTAAGTTTAGAACAGGACATGTTTGTTATATTTTACTACTTAGTGAGTTCAGTAAGACTTAACTGTGCCTTATTGTGCATAATGAATCAAGTGAATAATGACTAATAATTCAGTGGTTTTCAGTCAATCTACAAAGAATAATGAAGGTACTGTGTTGAGTTTTATTTTGAATAAATTCTTTAAGGTTTTCTTTTAGGACTGTAATTGTAAAATAGTGTTCTTTTACTGCAGGTTTGGATTTTGCACTGAATTAATCATATTTAAAGCACATCACTAACAATAACATTTAATAAGTCCAACACTTTTATTTGATAAACAACAAGTAGGATTTATCTGTAATACAATAAAACTAATTACTTGTATTCTGGGAAAAAAAATTTAATGAAAACTTTAGTAGTAATTGATTATCATCTTGTTATTTTTTTAAATTCACCCTGCAGGCGGTGCTGAAAAAGTGCTTAATGTCTGTTCCCCGCCGCCTAACCTGCTTCACTCTGTGGAAGAATCTAAAGTCACTGAGGATAAAACAACATTTGCAGTATTAAAGTCAGTCACCCAATCAATCCTGTGTCAACGGTGTCTAGGAAACCCAATAGGGATTCTTAACTAAACCCAAGCAAAGCTGAGCTTTTTCAGGTGTGTGTACAGATAGCTGCAGGGCAGGGCAAAGCTATACAGCAGCTAAAGCTAACATAAGGCATCGAGGCTGAACCCTGGATAAAGCTTGTTTGCACAGTGCAATACCTTCAACATACTCTCTCCTCTTATGAGGTCTGAGGCATGATGAGGGGTAAAGAAGGGCAGAGTAAAGAAACAGAGCATGGGGACGGGGTGAAAGAGTGCAAATCAAAGATTAACAGAGAAGAAAACAGAGTTAATGGCATTAGAGATACTCACACATTCGCAGATGAGGGGTGTCGAGAGAGCAACACGGGGGCGTTATAGGCAATCTGCAGGACTGACAGTAATCAAACAGAAACATTAGCAACCGCTGTGTGCCAATAATACTGTAATAAAGACGAATTAGTGGTTATTCGGGGAATTCTGTAATTAAATACAGATTTCAGTGATGTGATCACTAAGACAGTTGCTACATAAACCTCCTTGCTTTTCTGACACTTGTCCATCCTGCTTGACTGTGTTTTTTCCTGTTGGTATTACTAAATGTTTTATAGAACAAACGTTATGTAACAACTAGGAGACCAGACCAGACTGCCCAGACTTTAGAATCCAACAGAACTAATGCTGAATCTTTATATATACAAATGCAGAGCTGTAGTCTGTGTTTATTGGACTGAAGGTAATCTGCCTGCAGTGGTCTGGAGGACATCTGGATCTGCTCTTGACCTCAGGCCGACTTTCAGCAGTGAAGAGTATGGTATAATTCTGTATTAACGTTATTGAGGCTTATTTATAACTTGGACCACCACAGACATCTAATAGCAGTATATATTAGCAGTATATATTAGACAGATATTTATGCTAAATATAACAACTAAAACATGCATTATACATAATACAATCCGTAAAATGCAAAGTTTACCTGGTTTATGTCCATGCATAGTATGTGTACTGTGATTCATCTGAGACAAAGATGACGTTTTGGCACTGACAGGAAACAGAAGTAAAAGATTTTTCAAGAAACATGCACGGATTCTGTGGAAATCTTGAATATTTGGATGAAATGTAGCTTTAGCAATGCATGAAACAATGTTAACTTCCACTCAAGTAATGTTAATGCACTGATTCTTCAGATTCTTATTGATTAGGAGGCAGTGACTTGATTTCCCAAAACTGGCACTAACAGTATGAGTTGAAGCTGTGTTACTGGCTCTCCTCAACCATTTACATGCCTTTAAACAGCTACGATCTCAGGGGCCAAGAGTAGCTGTGCCAAGAGTGACACCTAGTGTGAGGTGATGCCTTAACAGCCGTCTGCAAATAAATTTCAATGTAGGGGCTACTTCCAAACACAAAGAGCTACACCAGGATTTAACAGCCTCCATAGACATTTTTTTAAAAACTCTTATTCTTTTATTTTACAGGGATTGATATGTGTAACACATGCATGATTCAGCACAGCAATGGATGTTTCATACTAAACGTTGTTTTAAGGAGGGAGACTTTGTGAGATGGAAATAAGAATGACATAAAATGGCCAAATCCTTGTTGGCAAATAGTGTCAGCATAATGGTTAATAAAAGCCTTTCAACTGGCTGCTCAAACCAGTTTCAATAAATGTTATTCATAATGTTTGAATGAGTATATGAGCTGTGTCAACATAGTATGATAACATGAAATATCTTGACTAAAAAGAAATTCTTTGCTTTACCTTTGATGCTGAAGAGAGTTTTCCAGTTTAGTGATGTAGGTGCTCTGTTCATTCAGCTTCCTATAAGAGACAAGAAAATGAAATCACACTCACCTAAACTACGCTTAAAATGCTTGGAATACTCTAAAATACCTCTAGTTTAACTTACATCATCATCTGTTGCATCTCTTGCTTCATCTTAACTAGTGTCTGTTCAAGTTTCTCATTCTGAAATTGATAATAAACATTATAAATGTGAACCAGCTATGATTATTGTCAGCTATGACTATGTTTATTTCAGAAACAAGTGGTTAAATGAACTATTTCGGCATTCAAAAACACTCAGAAAAGCACTGAATGTAACCACTATGCAATAGAAATGATCTCTCTAAATGTGCATGACCTCATTCTATATAACACATATAACAAAACAACCACTGCTGTAGAATAAATATCCCTCACCTTTTGCTGGTAATAAGTCAGGAGTCTCTTTTGATGTCTTGCCTGGAACATTATAACCTAAGGAAAGAGAAGCAACACTTGTACACACTGATCAAAGCTGCATTACTATGGAGAAGGTGACACTATGATGAATGTATTTTTAATAGCCTAATTACAGTAAACATAACACTATCATGTCTCAGAGTCATCAACTTTTTTTTTTTGTTAAACGGTGTAATATGAGGCATGAAAATGAACTAACTTTGCTGATTTCTGTGCAGTGCTTTGTTGCAACAAACTTGATGTCAGAAAACAGGGCCTTCACCTCAGAGCTGCTCTGAAAAAAACCCAAAACACATTTACATTTCATCAGTGGTGATATATCATTCAGTGAGAGAGAAGATAAAAAAATAGAATAGCTGATGCTTACTTTGTTGGAGAGAGGCGATACTTGACATTTGGCGTTGCATATTAAACACTGGCCTTGGATTCCTGAAAGAAAAAGAGCAGTTAAGTAAAGGCTCAATTAGAAGTAACTAACTAGTGGTGGTGAGTGACCCAAAAACAAGTACACCACCACCATCAAATTCATTAGAGCAGTGGCAATGCAGTGAGTTTTTATTTGTTGTTTACTCCCATTGTGCAATAGTTTTCCTATTGCCTATAATATACTTACAATACTATGTTGCATCTACTATTTAAAGTATTTTTTTAGTATTTTTTAATGTAAAGCTGTAAATTTCACTGGTGAATTACTAAGAAAGGATTATCTTATCGTTTCATAGTGTAAGATGGACAGACCTATTTGGTGTGTATGCATTGGGGAAGTATATTGATGATGATTAGTTAATGGGCAGAGGAATGAACCCTTAAAAAAAGAGAAAGGGTGTTCTATGGATCTACTATTTGGGGTTGAGAGATTACTGTAGACTCTACAGTGTAGAGTCTACAGTAATCGTGCTGTGTTGTTGGCCATGTCCTTCATTTAGTTAAGTACCACCAGGTAAAAGACCAACAGAGCCATATCATTATTCTTATCTTATCTTCTCTTATCTTGTCTTATCTTATACGGGCACCAAATGAAAAAGGCAGAGTGTAATACATACATTTGACCTTAGGATCAAGAATGGATTAGGACATGATCACAGTCCTGTCTTTTGATTCTTAAAGATACTATTTTGATTACTCCTGTTGATTTCATTGCTCCAACTCTTGTGTGTGATTGCTGTGAGAATTTTCCTAATTCTCTCTTAAGCTTGAAACTTTGATGCTTGTGTTAGGAGGTCTTTGAGTAGATTCTTAGAATGTGAATACAGATCCTGTTCTAAAAGGAACCATCTGTACTAACGCATTAAATCCAGTAGATGTCACTGTGTAATCAGCGCTTCACCTGCCTCAACATGGAGAGAGACATGGAGCTTATGACCATACAGTACATTCAACTACCCTTACCCGCTGTCATTTCGCCTTATTAACAACACAAACCTCTCCGTACCTTTCAGATAACACACATTGCAGATAATATGGCCACATGTTGTTACAGCCAATTTGCGATCAGCGCTGGGAGAAAGGAAGCAGGAGTTGCAGCAGATCCAGTAAGACATGTGAAAACCTGAAAAAACACGGCCATTTTATGAACAGTGTTATCACAACGGTGACAAATGAAGCTGAGTGATACAGAAAATGACTTTGATGTATTTCCAAACACTTAAGCTACACTGTAAGTCAGCTAAATCCTAAGTCTATTTACCTTGCTAACATTACACACTATATATCCCACTCTAGCTAATGCTAAAAGTTTAGCTAACATAGCAGGCTAGCTAATGAGCTCGCTGTGGGGAAAAGAATTTTAAAAAAAATTGTTTCTCTCACCATAAAGTTATATCTCAACTGCGTCTTTGTGAAGTTATCTTTTGTCGTCGATTAATGATCACATGTAACACAAAAATGTTACATAACTTTTATTAAATTCATCAAACTATTGTGCATTTCTGTTTTAACAACTGGTAGCTAAACACGTCAGTTATGTACAAGCTTTAGCTAACGGTCGGCTAGCTAAATATCGCCTACTGGAGGATACCTGGCTGTACAGGAAGATTCTGGACAATACATTGGAATTTAATAAGTCATCTTTTAGTTTAACAGTTGAATATGAGGTAGGCTACTGTGAAGTTAATATATGGAACTCAATTCTTTGTTATTTTCACTTGTTAATCTTTTAATGTATGGTCAGCTCTGTAAATGTTATGTAGTTGTATAAATGTAAAAACTCTTTACTTATTTCTCTACCCCCCCCCCCTTTTTTTTTTCCTTTCTTTTTTTCTTATTAGTGCCAGTGAGTCAACCAGCACTGGTTACAATGCACTGCCCGTCCAAAAAAAGAGGTCAACACGTGGATTTAACAAGCCCAGCAAACAAGAGCCTTCCATTGAGTAATTACTGCAGTGATTGTTATGTTTCAGTTCTTAAACTCTTTAACTGATGCACTGAGGAGCTTCTCATTTCTTAAACAGCCACCAGTTTGAGAGCATAAAAATTGGGCTGTTTTTCAATGGAAAAAGGTCATGTGGTCTGATGAGTCCAGATTGACCCTGTTCTGTGCCTGTGGGTGCAGTGTTATGATCTGGGGTTGATTCACATGGTCAGGTGTAGGTTCACAACATTATGTGTCCATAAAATGAGTTGAGCGGAACCTGAATGTACTGAACGACCAGGTCTGAACATCAGTGAAGTTTTTCTTTGCCAATGACACAGACGTATTCCAAGATGACAACACCAGGATTCATCAGGATCAGATTGTTAAAGAGTGGTTCAGGAGTATGCAACATCATTATACACATGGATTGGACACCACAGAGTCTAGACCTAAACCCCACTGAAAATCTATGGGATGTGACGGAGAAGAATTTAGACAGTAGTTCGTCTCTCCATCATTGATACAAGATCTTGGTTAAAACTGAATGTGACTGCAGACAGAAATAAATGTTGACATTTATTGTGACATTGCATAAGCATAAATGATGCTATGGAACCCAAGAGAATATTGTTTTTGACTTTTTTGTGTATTTTAGGTGTGGAATGATATTATCTCAGTTTATAGATTACATTGTGCAACAGAAGATTACAGAATAACAATAGAAGTAGACAAAAAAAATGAAAATCAATCATTTATTTTTTTACATACGCACATTTGCCAGTATTTTATCCTATTTTTGTGTCACAAAATGTTGTGTATGTATAAGTATTCAACTATAAAACATCCATAACACGATGTGTGTAGGTCATCACACAGGTAACATGCTGCAGGTTTCTATCAGACTAGTTTCTTGGCGATGAAGAAATCTTTGAGTCGTTTCATTTGCCAGAACCCGACTGACAGTAAAATGGAAGTCTGCACCACAGCCCACCACAGGACTTTACTGTTGGTGTCCTCGCTAATCTCTCGAAATGTCTCTTCTTTTTCCTAAAAATGAAAGTAGGAAAGAGAAATATAGTTGAGAAATGAAATCATGCTATAGTAGTTACACAGATGAGTGGTGATTTTTACACATTTGGTCTTAGAATCTGTAGCATTAGAAAAGATGGATGCTGTTCATGAAATAAAATCATTATTAGCAGGGTAAATTGTAATACTAATGCTGATGTACCCTCTGGTACTCCTGCTGCCTGATGATGTACATCATCTGATCTATGAGGTGGCTGAGGCTGTTCTCCAGAATCTCCATGTTGTCTTTGGTTTTGTCAGTGTTTCGGTCAATTGCATGCTCTCCCATCTGAACGTCCAAGTGTAGCCTCTGTACAACAAAACAGAAAAACCAAGGACAAAGATGTCAACACTCAATGATTAATCTGAGCAAAATTGTCATCAGTGAGTAAAGTATTCCCACTGTTCATTATAATCCACATTTCTGTCCACAGGTCTCACCAGCCGCTCTCCGGCAAAGACAGAGAACCTTGTGGAGTTGGTTTGGAAGCAAAGGTAATGTTGACCAGAGGCATGAGCTGTGAAGGTCACTTTACCAAATTTACCGTAACGTTTGGTCATCACAACCTAAAACAAAAAGAAAAATGTAAATGTTAGGCAGGGTCAAATGTTGGCACTTTCACTGTTCTGGTATCAGGTAATTAAGTAGCAAAGTTCACACTTTTTATATTTAGTTTTTTATTTTTGGGTTGAGCTCTACAATGAATCTTTATTAGAGCCAGGCTGTATAATTATAAAATTACTAAAGGTTGCTGGGTATGTTTGGTGACACAGCTGTGGAAAAAAGTATTTGGACGCCCCATGCATATGTGATATATTGCATTAAAAGTCACTCTTAAATCATTGAACTCAAGTATTGTTGCATTCTCTAAACCCACATGTTCCCTTCTGCACATGCTCTGTTCCATCGAGGTCAAAACTGGATGTTTCAACAAAATAATGAAACACATCCAGGGTATGACATGTTGGAGCCGTCAAGAATTTAAGTTTGTTATTTTTCCTTGTTAACAATAATCATAAAAAGGATCATTTTTATTTGTTTGTGTCTGTCTGATGCAGCCACAACTTTTGAAACACAAAAAAGATTTATCTGCAAATATTTATCGGCCAATGAGATTGTACGGACACATGCTGTTTAAAATATACATAAAATTTATCCTAAGATTTGGACATTTGTAAAGACTTGTTAAAATAGATAAAAACAATTAAATCACAAAATTACAATGTGGCTTATTCCATCAAATCAAGCAACCTTATTTTTGGCAATAAGTTCTCAAATGTGTATTGTATTTTTCAATAGGGCTCCACAATCAATCCAATCACAATGTCAGCCTGTGCAATTAAAGTATATAAATGAAGAAGGCTTCATGGTGCAGTGCATGTGTTGAGATTTTTGGGATTATTGGCTTATAAAACACTGGTAAATCCTTAATACATGTTACATTGTCAACCGTTTCATTACACATTTGTGTGTTTGATGCAGGTTTGGTGACAAAGCTGAGTCCAGTACCTCGTGGTTTGGGTCTCTGATCGTCACAGTGACACCGAGGTGAGGGGAGTGGGAGAGTGCCTTTACATCCCAGGGCTCCAGCAAGAAATAACCTGAAGGTAAGCAACACAGGAGTAGAAACAGACACTGTGTCCTCTGAGCATAATGGACTATGAGGGATGAGCTCACAAAAAAGAAAAATCCATGTAGCATTAATGTGACAACAGTGTTTATATTGGCACCTCAGGCTCTGTGTGTATTAATAATATTGTGAACGATGCTCAGGAGTAATGTTTCCTCTACAGGACTCACCAGTCACGAGCGTGTCCTCTGGAATCTCCTCAATGATGCATTTTTCCTCCTGCTCTCCAAGCTCGAAATACATGGCTGCTGCCAGGATCAGGTAAGTCTGAAGGAGGAAGGCAGTGGCTCGCAGACCCATTCTCAGTTACCAGTGACCTATGAACTCACAGTACACAACACAAAGAGCAAATGTTTTTCCTGTACTTCAGATAGACTTATTGGTAGATCTATATTAAATTAAGTTGTAAAAACCAAGCGCTTAAGTCCTATAAGCAAACATTTCAAGTGAGCGGCTGAACAGGACAAAGTTTGAGCGTGTGAAACTGACAGATGCTGATTTGTGTGACGGGTCGTTTGTCTGGTTTTGTGACTGGTTAACCTGTGAGCCAATAGAAAAGCTGCTAACACTGGTGATAAAGAGGCACTAGCCACTCTTACAAACACATGTCAAAAAGCATTACCTTTAGCTGTAGTCTTTGCTTTTATCATACATAGAATAACCTTCCAGTTAGTATAAAAATTAGATCATTGAGCTTTGATTGTGTTGTTGCGTCGTACCTGAACCAGGCGCCTGTACTGCAGTTTCACATGTAGTAGTTCTTGAATATAACCTAAGGAATAAATCACTGCTTTTACCAAGATACAGCACACAATATGAAATAAACCTATACTTAAACATACCTGAACATACCTAACCTGCCGATTCAATTGCACAACAATTCTGCGTCTCAAAGTAGTTCATTCTCAGTTTTCCATATTGCTACACACAGTTACGTTTTCATCAGTTAGTGTGAGCAGCCAGACAAATTTACCTCCTTTTTATTTACAAAGTGCTTTTAAAAATTAGATTACAACTATCTATAATGTCAATAGTTGCATATTTTTAACACCAGTGCTTGTCTGACCCATCACAGAATGGAAACAATTTCATGTGATTATGCTATCTGTATTGCAGTCTTTGAAATGAAATATTTCCACATCTCTAATCAGAACAGGTAAATTGGTAAATGTTTTAGTTGACAGTACACAAAATTAACATTTAATTGGATTTAGATAGTTATTTATTGCTTTTTTTGACCAGCTCTACCTTCCCTTGTTTTTAGAGTGTGATATCTCAGGAACACCCTTCTTAAAATTTGCCATAAGTTGGAGTCAGGGATGAACTGACTTAGATTTTGTTGTTTAAGGTCGCTGTGAAACACTGTGAAATGATAATGGAAATTATCACCACGAATTATTTAAGTTACAACCTCCATTTCACCAAAAAATACATTTAACTCGCATTATAAACGTTCTGATGACATATATGAATTTATACAGACTTGAATGTAAACTGGAACTTGACTTCCTCACTGAGGCCTACAATCAGAGAGCAGTAATCCTAGTTTTTATTATTTTTATGTTTGAAATATGACGTTGACCTCCTAAAATCTACATCCTCTACTTTGTGACTACAATATAACTCCGTCTCCAACTTCCTGTGGAAAATGTAATCCAAATTGTGACATAGGATTGATGCCATATACTTACTTTAGATGAGGTCACTTTATAAAGTAAACCCCCTCACCCTCCACACACAGAATGAAGCCCTCTCATATTTAGCATCTGCAGAAGTTGTCATCCCTCAACGGAAGCAAAGTATCACATCTCCTGGTCCCACACAAGTTTCAATACAAAGTCAATATGTCTCGCTGTACTGTCCTTAAATTGTAGGCTGTGTTTTAAGCCACTTCTGACAGTGTAATAAACACACTGATATATTGTTCATCATGTATCAGCCCGGGTGTATACTTCACCATAACATGTCTCGGACTTAGCTGATGAAACAGCTGTTAAAGCCAGTAACTGCATCTGCCCCTCTGCTGTTCCTCCTGATTCTGTATCGCAGTAATTTTCCTCTCCCTCGTTATTCAAGACGGAAATTAGCCAATCACATTCCAGATGTTTGGTTCTTATTGCTATTCAGTGTGTTATCTCCATGATGGTTTCTGTGTTACTTGGAGAAGAAAGACAGATGACAGCGCACGTGACTGTCTATTTTACATATAATAACATTCACTTACGTAGTCATTGATTGTTTTAAAGTGTGCTTTCTTTGGACTCATCCAGAGAAGAGGTCATTGTCAGTTTATAGTATCTGTTCTACATATTAAATCTGACTTTTGCCTCACACCGGGACGTGCTGCACTGTACAGCAGTGACGTACCAACATAAAATGAGCTCTGCACCATTTCAAGGCTTCGTGATCTAAATCAACATTTGGTGAACTGTTTTAAATAGTTGGTGAGCGCCTTTATCCGTTTTATGACCAACACTTCATCAGGGCAGATCCAAGCCAATACGGGGGCTTGAACACAGGTCAGTCAGGTGAAAGCAGTTCTCTCTGCACTCCATTTGATCCTTCAGCCTCAGTGTTGGTAATATCACCCTGGGAGCTCCAGTGTAAGTAAGCCCAAATGTGTGTTTCAGATTAAATGGTCATACACTGGACTGAGCGGAGGCGCTGCAGGAGTCTGTTATGGTGACTTCCATATCACAGAATATATTTTATTATGAGAAAGTGTATCTCGTGCTTATGAGATTCATGCATTCGTGTTTCCTCTATATCTATTTAACAGCTTCCACCTCCAAAAACACATGTGGAAGCACTTTAATGTAGTTTTAATGTCATCTATAACTGAACAAGGTGTCGTCCAGATGCTATAATAACACATAACCAGGACCCAAACAGTAACAGATGGCCTTTACTGTCGTATTTACACTTTATTGTCCATACAGAAAACATACAATTTTCTTTTTACATTTTTTTTTTTTTTACAAACATGTATTTCATAACAAAAACATCAAATCTAAATATCACATGAGAATATAAAATACTCCTCTCAGGTCTGATATACTGTACACAACAGGTTAAAATCCTGTCAATAAATATATTTTGTACCTTTAGGAAACAACCACAATGCCTATGGGAAAAGTGTAGAATGTGGTGTAGTTTAGAGCAGTGGTTGTGCACCTCAAAACTCTCAAGAAAAAGTCTCAAGATAAATGTGAGGAGTCACCGTACAATCAGAGGGATTAGAAAGAAAAATCTAAAATATTTTTTTAGGAGAATTGTTGGTGTTATGTTGATGAGAAGGCTGTACCGTTTCAATCAGGAGGCAAACATAGCTGGGCATTAAAGGTTCAGAGCTATTGTGAAAATTTCTGCCTGACTCACTTTTCTGGTCGTACAGACTTCGTTAATGGAGCCACTGAGGCATTAAAAGTTCCCCTGTGTCCCCTCTAATATTATTAGCATTTTTCTGTTAAGTATTTCATGGATATGTGGATTTTAGATCTTAAGTATCATTTACAGGGATTTATTTGTCAGATCCACAGGATGGAAGCTCCCTGGAGTTATAATCCCTTGTGGACAAACCAACTTGAAATGGGAAATGTGTTTGCAATAAATGCTAATTTTAATCAGTCACATTCTTTCCTCAGACAAAATAACCTGTCAAATCTGAGTCAGTGTCTAATAACAATTTTGCCACACTACACCTTTCAGAACTGTCAGGTTTAGTCTGCTTTTACAACTTCTTTCTCAGTGTCTTTCCTTCATTTTAATTCATCTGTTAATAAAATAAGTCATTTCATTTGACAAAGGTGCAGTCATTAAAGGAGGGAGTGAAAGAGAAGATCATCATTTTTACGCCTCGTGTAAATACACAGCAGACCTTTTATTGTTGTTGCTCCGTTTGCGTCCTCTTCTCCCTTTTCTAGATTTCCTGTCCTTCTTCCTCTTCTCCTTCCTCTCTTTCTTCTCCCTTCTTTCCTGGCCTAGTCATAAACAGTTGTCTGGGAAGCACTTCCTCTCCTCCTCCAGCAGGGGGCAGGCTGCTCCATTGTTGGCTGGGTGCATTAGGATGTAGCGTGTGCGGTGCTGCACGCCTGAATCTCCACACTTGCCTTTGCACAAGCCCCAGGGAGACCACACGGACACCTCACAGTCCAGAGGCGTATCTGCACACAGAGAATGTCACATAAACATCAGCCAAAATATTTTCTTCTGACCAGCTGTAGGAAGTGTTTTGCTTGTGAATATTTGGTTTTAATAATATACAAGTGTGATGAGAAAGAAAAGGGCTAGATCATGGCACTATGTAGTAGTTTACCTTTTCCTGATTTCCTTGGTAGGAATGAATATAAAGAAATCTGATAAATGCTGCATGTGGAGTCGCAGCTCTTAATGAACTCTTAACCTCTTGTTATGGATTCTTTACTTGTTGCTACATATTTTTTTCTTGTTAATTTCAGTTTACTTCTGCTTCAAAGTGAACAGTGCTAGAACTCAGGGATTTCAAAGTGATGTCTGAACATTTTGTTCGTTACTAAAATCAATCTCAATAGAAATACAGGAAAATTGACTCGAGTCGCCTCAGCATTATTGGTTTGATTAGATAAACAGGTCGGATGTGGACC
The DNA here is from genome assembly GCA_037367365.1 of Apogon talboti. Taxonomy (NCBI): domain Eukaryota; kingdom Metazoa; phylum Chordata; class Actinopteri; order Kurtiformes; family Apogonidae; genus Apogon; species Apogon talboti. Next base: position 6,848,707 of record JAPQRQ010000002.1, read on the forward strand.
CAGGAAGCTTCAGCACCCTGACTCAAACTTTTCACAAGAGTGGATCTAATACTGTGGCTCCAAAGTGAAGTGCAATACTGTTGATGACCACTAGAGGTTGACCATAGACACATAGACTTGCATTGAATCTCTGTCTAAAAGTACAAACTTGATCATCTTTTTCCAGGAGTCATTCTGATCTCATTTGTTTTATTTGAATCCTCTGGTGGTTCTGATTGGTCATCTAAAGGCTCAAAGGAGGGCTGTGATTGACAGGTTTGGACGCTCTTTCACCGGTAGCGTTGAACTTTCAGAGCTTTTGTTTGTGGAATAAAACTTATTTTTACTTGACACATTTTCTAAATTAGTTGTGGTGAAGTTTGATATTTTACTGAGTCAGTACATTACTATGTAACATCAGCCCATGTGCTTCTTTTTTCAAATAAGGTCATTTCTGGCTCCAAAAACCCAACATGGCAAACTCTTCTAAATGGCAGTCCAAAAACCAGTCATGGTACTTTTGTCTATTTCTCAAATACAGTCTACACCGTTTCATCATTTTCCTCCTACTATTAATGAACCACTGACCCCAGAAGCCTTCTTATGCAATGTTCACCTTTTTTTCCTCCACCCTTTTTTTTTTCCTCTGTACAAAACTCAATGTACTTGCCGGGCTACCTCAGCCAACCTTGTTGTAAACAGCTGATCTGTATCACAGGCTCTGATGAGTAGAAAAGCAGAAGGATGGGAGGCGGTACGGAAGCTGCATGGATGGATGGACAGATGTAGAGGTGGAACATGCAAGTCAAGTGTAGGCTGATTTTGACATCTCCCTTCATCTTGTGCATCCATTAAGGTCAAAAGGACAGCACGATGTGGAAAAAGGATGATATACTGAATGATACAAAGCTCCTTTATCTTATTTTACTCTTATCAGTGTCATATATCAGGAGGCAGGTGATTGCTAGTGTTAAGTAAAGAAAAAACACCATTCAGAGTCGGATGCGCGGCACATAAGAGATAGGAAGATAAATTAAAAGAGGGTGAGATAACCAGATGGAGAAGGGCGGGGCTGGGGGGTCGGGGGGGTAAGGGTGGTGCTTCTGGACCAAGGCAGGAAACCCCAGCAGATTCTTGGCCCCTCGCTGTTGTTTGTTGATGGGTTGTCAGGGGAACGGGTTTGTTGTCTGCGATGCTGAGTCAAACCTTTACAGTCACCCTGAACACTGAATCCGATTACAGCCCTGTCAGGTTTGCTGCCAGGCTGACACGCTATCGGTTCCCTTTTCCCCTCAAAAAACTTTCCCCTCATCAACTCGTCTGTTTAGAGTTTCTGTGTTGAATTACATTTTTGTAAAAGGGTATTTTCTTCTCTCCTTATATGGAACATCTACTGTACAGGTTATCTGACTGAATCATTGCTTGACTCTAATTACCTTCATTTTTCCAAGCTGCCTTCCCTCTCTTGTTTGCAGCCTGTTTTTTACTGTTACCACACTTCTGTTTAACAAGAAGTCTTAAACCCTAACAAGCTCGGAACCACTATTAAAACTGCTTCATGCTATTGACTGAAATGTTCTTAATATGTATGCGTCTGCGTCCCATTTGGGGTCACAACCCAAATACTGCTGTACATAATTTCCACTTAAAATGCCGTTCTTTTTCTGTGTCTCTCGTCTTCATACTTTTTCACTGCTCCAGATGTGACCCTGGCCTTTTCTGATGGATGTCCTGCTCTTGCATGGTTTCCCTGGGTTTCGGTTGGAAGTAATTGAGTCTGTAGGTGGCCTGTAATAGTTCCCAAATGCGTTCATACGAGTCAGCAATAGACCCACTACCACTGTGTTGCAGGTTTAGTAGCAGCAACATACAGTGTGTGTGTGTGTGTGTGTGTGTGTGTGTGTGTATGTGTTTGTGTGTGTATATAGTAATTTTCATCATTAAATTGGTTTATTTAGTGTTGGAGATATAAAAACGTAGTGATAGTTCCAGTGTAGTTAAATAATTAGAATAACTGTACTTACCTGTTTACATTTTCAGTTGCACAGACAGAATTGTACCATTTACATTTACATCTATTACATTTATCTATCTTGTTCTATTTTCTTTTATTTTAATTTAATATTTTTTTATCTATTTATACTTGTTTTTATATATTTGGCATTCTGTGGACAGCAAAGTAAAAATTTCATTGTACAGGGAACATGTTTCCTCACTATGCATATAACAATAAAGACTTCGAATCTTGAATAACACCCACGTTAAACATTTTTTCTTTAAATTGGTGTGACCAGTCATTGTTTGATGAAATAATCATAATTAAAGGTCCATTCAACTTTTGTTTTTTTCTCTACCCAACTGTTTTTCTTGGCGAACTAAGCTGTAAATCGGGCTCATTTACTCACGTATACTCATCCAAAGGTCAAATGTTAATTTTTCATACCTAAAGAGACGTATTCTACTTATATTCTATCTGACATTTAACCGTACTTAATACAGTCCTGTACTAATTAAGTTTTTGCTCAGTGTGAAAGCAGAAATATGAAAATACCCTGCAGCTTCTGACTTACTTATGAGCTTGTCTTCGATCTCATTCCCAGTTGGAAGTTGGTTGGATTGTGTGGGCTCCAGTGGCAGACTGATGATCTGATTAGTCTTCTTTATCTTAGTCAGCGTTAGCTTGGCGATAGGTGGGAGGTGCTTCAGACGAGGGTAGTAGAAGGAGTTAGCAGGATGGCTGGGGAAGGAAGAGGTGATCTACAGGAGGGAGCAATAAAACATGGAAGAATTCTGAGTAAAAGGTTTTAGAGGAGATGCATTTAGACGACTTATGTGTAATTGTTTTCAGATCATTGTAATGACTTAAATTTAGAAGTTTTACAAACAAATCACAACTTACAGACAGTTAATTTTGGCCTAATTTAGAAGGATTTGGTATTTGGCTAAGTCAGACCCACCTGTGTGATTTTGTCCTGGGGGATGGTCTCAAAGTTGGGTGAAGAGAAGGTGAAGCCGCTGTCAGTTCCTGCATCATACGGGTAAAGATCCAATGACACATTCTCTTTCCAGTGGTCGCCGTCACACAGGTCAACAGTGTCGACGCCCACAAACCAGTCTGGACTGGGAACGATGCGCACGATAAAGGACAACTGAAGATGGAGAGGAGGAAGGGAAGTGGGTGGAAATAAATGGAGCGTAGAGGGAAGAAAGAGAAGTAAAAAAAGAGGAGGAGGTGCACAGTGACAGCGGAAAAACGAAAAGGAAAATTTCAAGTCACAGTTTAGGATACTTTAAGGCTTGTCTTTGTTAGTGAAGAATCTTGCAGCTTTTGTAGAACTTTCTTTCTTAAAGGTAGTGGTGATAGAAGTCTTAGAGATCGTTGTTGCCCATTGGAGTTACATCATGGGTAAAGACCTAATCAGCCAAATGTCTTTGACGTAGACAGATGAATCTGTTCAAATGACTAATTGATGCAGTGCAGAATGAGCAAAGTTTGTCTCTTATAGTGTCCCGTAGCTAAAACCATGTTTCCCCAGTGGAATAACTGACTTTTAGTAGAAATAAAACCTCAGAAAATAAAAAAATCCCACCAAGAATCAGCTACAATTTTTCAGTAAGTTTGTTATAATTATAGTTATCGATTAATTACTTTCAGTTTGATGTTCAATAAGAGATTTATTTTTTTGATCAATATATTCATTTAGGTATTTATTATTTTGACTTTGATATTCACTTCAACAGCTATTTAGTTTGTCATGAAGTCATTATTTCCCTTTCAACAGTGTTTTTCAGCTGCTTAATTTGCTATTGGTTGACCTCTACAATGTACATCCTTACCTCCTTTTAGCAGGATTCTATCAAACCTGGTCTACGTGATTTTTTCAGTTTAATATAAAGCGTGAATGTTGAATTGCATGGACAGCATGTACAATACCATGATCTGTGTAGGTGAACATCTTCTCCACCTGGCTGTTCCCCTTCTCTCACCTCCAGACCAGACCTTCTGGAGTCAAATTCTCCTCACTCCATCCAAGTCTAGTGTTTGCTCAGATGTGTCCCTAGGTTTATGACCTACCCAGACGCTCGTGAGTGGGAAGTTTAGCAGCCTATTCCTGCTGAGCTTTACATAATTTCAAGAGGCATAAATTAAGGTTGCTGTACCTTTTATAGGAATCTCTCTTCAGGGTTCTGCATATGGAAAACTCGAAGCACCTATTCTTGCTTATTTATGGTCAAATTAACCATTTTACTGCCTCAGCCTAATTAAAAAGTATATTATGCTGTCAGTTATTGTAAAGTAGCATTTATATGATACCTATACAGACTTGCATGGGGCAGAACTGTAAAATTTTATGGAACTGATTTGTTGTTTTATAGCTGGATGGCATTGCGTAACTCAGAAACAGCCTTGATAGTGAACTGCATAACCCGGCTCCCAAAGTCCATCAAAGTCGCAATTCAGATCTATTAATACTCTTAAAAATGCATATCGAAGCAAGAACTGATCCAAACACACCCAAACCTTGTCCTTCAATTCCCCCTCTGAATAGTAAATTTATGGTGTTTACAATGGCTAACTATGTCAAACTATAAATCTGCATTAACCTGACCTAGACTCCTGGAAAACAGGTGTTAGACTTACATAGGAGTGCCTGGCGAAGACCTCGAACTCAGTGTTCATCTGGCCTGTGCCTCCCACAACAGCGGGAGCTGAGAGGATCCCATAAACACTCTGGATGCGTTCACCTGCCTCCTCAACCTCCTTCATGAGCGTCCAGGCCTCGCCTCTCTCAGCGAACTCCCTTATTCCGTTACTGGCAAAGTCATTACGCTGCCACATGTGGTAGTCGGCGCTGTGGGTCACCCCTAAGAGGAGACAGAGAGGGATAGAGGCCAGACAGAGGAGCAGAGACAACCACTGGATTAGTTCAAAATACTGCACTACCTCTGCTCCCAGTGTTCCGGTGTCGCCCTGCAAGTTCTCTGTCTGTCTGTCTGTCTGTCTGTCTGTCTGTCTGTCTGTCTGTCTGTCTGTCTGTCTGTCTGTCTGTCTGTCT
>JAPQRQ010000002.1:6865266-6877079 GCA_037367365.1 Apogon talboti
ACACACACACACACACACACACACACACACACACACACACACAGACCAGTTGCCCTCACTCAACTTCTCTCAGTTTTCAGGATTTATTGTTTGGCCTGAAGAGTCCAGTCTGTTTTCGGTGACATTTGAAAAGGGAAAGTTTAACTCATCAGCACCCTCCAAGCTCTCATGGACTGAACAGAGCTTCACTATGTTCACTTTTATCGAGAGCAGTTGAGGAAAAGATGAATTTTCAGGTCTGATCCCTGGAATATTCTCCTGAGACCCAGGAAAGTCAAAGTTTTGGCCTTTTTTATAATAAATAATTACCTTGATTGGAAACAGCACGATGCATCAGTTTTTTCCAGATGCATTATTTATTTATTTATTTATTTTTATGGAATGTACTTTGCAGTGGATAGTTGTTTTTTTTTTTTTAAAGCTGTGAAACTCTTGTCCCCTACAGAAGACAAAAAGACATTGCTGGATCTCAGGAGGATATAGAGACCTTCTGTGGTTAAACTAAGAGTCAGTGGTTTGAACAGGCTTGGAATGTAGTAAATCAGGCCTTTTGTAGGAAGTTAGTGTTGAATATGTTATTTAATGTTAATAATGTGACAGACGTCTGATTGTTGCCTTATCACATAAGCTGTCATTCTTCTTTTTAATCCAGTGTAGTCCTGGTTCAGTGACGCCCAAAGCTGAAGTGTCCTAGGTCTGGATCTCTGTCAGCCTGTCATCTGTTGTTGTGATGCAGACCGATGACCTTTGACCTCTCCAGAAAACTATATTATCCCACAGAGACCAACAAAATGTCATCAGTAATTCAGAACAAGTCTGTAATTATTTGGGCTTGAGCTGGTTCTGACTGTTTTATGCCAAGATCAATAGTAGTTTAATCATATGCACACAACTAATGAAGAACAAAAAATGGATATCTGTTTGTCTTTTAGCATTTTAAAACCAGAATGCTGTAAAGTTATGTTATACACAGCTGAGATGATTTTATAATAATCACTGAATTATGAACTGAGCTGTCTCTTCTGCCAAACTTTTAACTGACTTAATTTTTGCAGTTGGCAAAACATACAGCTTAAACGTGAACTTTTACTCATCTAGTTTGATAGTGATTTGGTCATATTTTCTTGCACATTTCTACTTTGATCTGATTGTGTGTGAGTGTTCAGTTCATAGTACAGTTTTGTGTTTTTTTTTGTCTTGTTTCATTTTATTTTGTGTATGTTCTTATTGAGCCAAAGGCAGGTGTGTTGGGGTACACACTGTCCTTTGTGTCAGTCTGGTTTAATGCCTTATTAACGCTCATGTTGCCATGGTCAAGCATCTTTACAGGTGCACACTGGCCTATTTCTGCATTATGTTTTCAACATATGACTTGAAAACGGACATTGGACCTGTGTTTGTAGAGGAAGAAGACCGGTCATGTGTTAAAAGGAAGCGATAAATACTTTAGGAAGGAAAAGTTCTAGAGGAATATAGGTCAGGGAACACCACAGGGGCCTGTGGCCAAAGAGGCAGGCCTGGCAAACAACTGCCACTGCTGGGGAAGATGAAGACGTATTATAGTGGTGAGAAGAGTGAACAATTACCCCATATACAGTGGTCCCTCGTTTATCGTGGGGGTTACGTTCTAAAAATAACCTGCAATAGGTGAAATCCGCAAAGTAGTCAGCTTTATTTTTTACAATTATTATATATGTTTCAAGGCTGTGAAACCCCTCACCACACACTTTATACACTTTTCTCAGACAGGCATTAACATTTTCTCACATTTCTCTCTTGCAAACTTGCAAACATATGCATTCTGTACTGTACAGGAGACACAGCACAGAGGAGATTGATTGACAATGGTCTACTACAATCCCTTAGCCAATCAGGACGCAGAACACAATGCGCAGGTTCTCCCTTAGCCAATCAGGACGCAGAATACAGTGCGTGTTAATACGCTGTAAAAAACACATGCAACATTGCACCAAAAAACATCCACGAAACAGCGAGGCCGCGAAAGGTGAACAGCGTAATAGTGAGGGACAACGGTATTTCATTTGGATAGCAATAATATTGAAACAGAATAAGGAAGACATCAGAATACTTTTGTTTTCTTTTGCATGTCAGGGTATAAACTTCAGAAGATGTGTTTATCTGATGTCTATGGAACTGTACTAGTAAACTGTGTAAAGCTTTTTTAAAATGTTCATCGTTATTTAGACATTTGCAACATCAGCATATCTGTAAAGTAGAGATGCACTAATCCAATACTGGGGTCAGATATCGGTCTGATACTAACCCACACAGCTGAGTCAGGCATCACTGACAGTAACTCTGATCCATACATCCATCTATTCAACAATGATTTTTACCAAGGTGCTGGTCCATGATGAATTATTTAAAAAAATAAATCATGTATTTACTAGCTACGTTTTGACTGGCAAAGTTAGAAAGCAATGTTTAAAGTCAACACGGGCATTGCGTCACACATAAAATGATCCCAGTCTCTCCCACAGTGAGCCGTAATACTTATCAGTTAAACAATGGTTTGGGGTTGGTACTCGGAATCAGCCAGTATCCAAAGTGGCAATCTGTACTGGTATCTGAACAGAACAATTCTGATCAGTGTATCATTGTGGTAAAGAACTCACTGCAAATCTACCTGGTACTGTGGTTCGGTGAATTGGGCCGGACAATGTATCAAATCATTTCAGTTAATCAAAGCGGAAAATAAAGCCTAAATCGCAACATTGAGGACAGTTTTTTCACTGGAGACCCGTCTTTCCTAAAAAAATGTTGGTTTTGAATAGATTGATATATTTTTCCAAGTGTTGCACATTGACAAACATGGAAATGTTCCTTTTTTTTGTTGTTTGTTGATATCACACATACAGTATACTGCTTATAATTGTTAAGAACACTATTACAATGCCATGTTTAGTCTTCAGCACATGTAATAAAGTAAACAAACAAACAAATGAATAAATAAATCTTGGATTATCCATAACACTGAAAAATTCAGGTGATAAACATATGTGAAGTTGACACCAAACAATATACAAACATGAGCCTTTATACAAACTTGGTGCATCTCTATCCATTCAACACTATTTAGATGTGTGACTATGTTTATGGTGAATTAATTAGATATTTGCAAATGTACGATGTTCACATAATGGAATTCTAGTCTTTTACACACAAATAGATATTTTTTTCTCTATATTTAAAAAAACAAATATGTCCTCGCAACCATCATTCTTCAAAATGTTCCTGAACACGAAAGACTAGTAATACAAATGCAACAAAAACAATTATGTCATTCCAGTAAAAAGTCTACAAATCATCAAATACCAGAGAAGAACATTCTGACCATGTGCAGTCAGGTTATTTTCCTCTTGGTAAAACAAATACTGCACAAGTTTGTTGCTTGTTACTGGTGCAGTGGTGCAGCAACGCCAAGTTAAAATGTGAACTTGTTATTGTTAGTCGTAACTACATGTGTATATCCAGTGTTGTTGTGGATGCAGGGGCATAGTGTATAAGGTCGCGTGATGTGACGTCATTGCTTTCCATGTACACAAACACCGTAAAATCGTCACGTTGGAAGGTGTTTTTAAAAATCTTTGTGTTCGTTATGTAACATACTGTTTGTGAGAGGTTGAGAGACCAAAACATAAGCGAAAATGTTGATTTTACTAAATATTTCAACAGCCTGAGGAATGATTACTGCGCTTTTTACCTACAAGCGTTTCCAGTCCTTCATATCACGTGAAAGGTTTTGAAACTGATTCAGTACTTTTTTATGTGCAGGCACAAACTTTCATTGCAGCGAAATACTATCCAGATCTGGTTTACTAGCAGGAATTGATTCTGCGGCCAGCTAACATCACTGAACTTTCTAACAGAGAGTAGTAAGTTAAGCTGAACACATTGATTCCAGCGACGGGGTCGTCCGTGGGTAAATGTCAAGAAGCTGAAGGCCGCTGAGGGGCCGCCATATGTCAGTGTGATTGACTGGATAGCCTGTAAACAAAATAATAGGGTTTTTTGATCCTGGGTTAAAGGCCAGAGTTGTTATGGCGACAGGGTATGAAGTCATTGTTTTGGTTCTCTAGCTTTGTTTAGGGGAGGTCCGAGGGTGATCGTGTCCAATGCAGAAGTAGGCATAAACAGACAGGAACACATGGAGACAAACAGGCGGGATCACATGAGAATAGACGACACCAAGGATAAGGTCCAGCCCCTCAGCCTTCAGTCTAGATCATTGCTCCAATCTGTTTTTGTTGGGGTTTTTTTTTTTTATCCTTTCTAAATGTGATCAGTATCTGATTCCAGTGTGAATTGTCCAGTGTCCTCAGCTGACCACTGCATGCTAATTAAATGTGGAGGCTAATGAGGTCAGTGTTAAAGAATGGTGATAAAGAAAATGAGAGCTGCGTTTTTTTCACATTAACATCCATCACCATAGAACTACGATAAATTCAGTCTAGAGTGATGTAAAACTCACATGAATCATGAGAATGAGGTCCCGTTGTAGAAAGATTGAATTACAAACATATATGGAAGTGATCTGAGTCAGAATTGAAAAGAAAAAAATCCACATGATCTGTTCATGTTCATTGATTGTTCATGTTGTTATAAAAAATGTCACTAAAAACTATGTTGTTTTCCTGCAGTCTGCACACACAGATGATCACATGAATTAAATAAAGCAACAATAGGTAGTGCATGCTTATATTTTTGCATAATAAACCAAAATGCTTCTAATTATTATGAATACTTAAATTAGTTATAATAGTAAATAATTTAATTCACACCTGGCCTTACCATTCAGGGTTTTTCACTGTGCTCTCTGTTAACTTCCACTCAGCGCGTCCCTCGGGCCTTGTTAAAGCAATAATCACCCCTGATTTCCGAGAATAATTTCCTCCACTGTGTGGGAGCAATCTGTGTGCATGTGCATTCATTTGCACGTTTCTGGATACATTCTGGATGTATTTATGTGTGTGTGTGTGTGTGTGTGTTCCTCTAATGGAAGCTGCAGGTCAGAGCAGAAACCGGAGACAGAAGGCCACTGGTGATATTGTATATCCATGAAAAAGCCCACTCAACTGTGGAGGGGTTTTATTTGTGTTTATGTTGCTGCTGCAAATCTTTGTTCAGTAACAAAGAAATACATTGTACTTGTGTTGTCAGTGAACTGCTGTTAAGGCCCACACACTTTAACCCTTAAAGACCCAGTACTACTTTTGTGGCACTTTCCAAGAGCATATTTCTTTCTATTTAACTTTTTTTAAGAAATTTATCACCATTTATTCTAATGTTATACTCTGTTTTTTGCTTTTTTCAGTGAAAATCATGTATTTTCCTTTATTTAGTTCACTGATCATGTAGAAGTTCATAAAAGCTCAGATTCAAGTTGAGGGTTTTTATATCAGAAACAGAGAAAACTGCAGAAAAAGTGAATTTTGGGTCTTACTGGTGAATCAATGTTGTAAAAGATGATGGTGTTTCCACGTTCACTACGGAGCCTCTGAACATCCAAATGGGTCATATCTGATGACCATAACTGTGTTTTACACCAATTATTTACATGTATTGATAGGACTAGTGGATCAATAGGTGTTAAACATTTACATCAGTAGATGGTTTTGTTAGATGTGGATGTTTGGGTCTTTATGGGTTAATGTTGACTGCTCTAATGGAAGCTCTACAGAAGTTGAAACCATAGTTGATGTTTGGTGTGTGAGCAGCTTCAGTTCGGTGATGATACACTCTCTACGCTGCCCCGTTTGACTCCACAGAAACAGACCGTCGTTATTCCAACTGACTGTACCAAATGTTTGTGCCATCAATCACCAAAACCCACCACAGTCAGACAAGCCAATATTAGACGTCGAGACAAAAGCGATTTATATCTGTGAATTATGGATGAACAGCCCTGGTCCAGGGTATTAGATGACCGCAGAGTATTAAAACACAGCACATATAAATTCACCGTTAGGAAATCACAGCTGCTGAGTCTGCTGTTCTCACTCCCTCTCACTCTTTCTGTGTCTTTCATAGCGATCGGCGAGGCAGTTGGCACCCAGTTGTATTGTTCATTTTCAGCAAAAAAGCTTAAAATCTACACAAAGCAGATTTGCACACGGGCAGAGAGGGGTCACGTAGATGAGAAAGGCAAGATGTAATGGTGGTGAGTGAGCCATCACTGTCATTTAGTGTTGAGTCAAGCCAGACTTCATTTGAAGAAAATAGGCTACTGGGGCAAAGAACTAATGATTTCTACCATTTTTTTCTTTCTTGAAGGTTTTTGTGACTTCTTAGAAAGCGTCTATAGGGTCATAGTGGCCAATGTGGACCTGCGGAACTCATTTTAATATAATACGTGATGCAATACAATCAAGGTTCATAGTGTTATTACATGGTTAGTGTTTAGAGAGGATGAGGCTCTCATCTGTTTTTATGTGACTTCTCTGATATTTGTCTATTCCAAATACATACTATAAATCTAAGTAAAGGCTGGCAGCCTCTTGGTCCCAAAAAGGTTACAGTGCTTTGTCTAAGGGGCCCCTAAAAGGAGATCTCATTTGGTTTTAATGAGCTTTGGTCACAGGTTAAGAGGCTACATTTACTCTAAGTCTGGGTTCTCCATCAAAATGATCCTGCTATAGGATTTTATTGTATTTAAAAGTGTGGTTTCCTGTAGAGCTGCTCCCAACCACATTTTTTTCTTGTGGTCTCATCATTGCACGTGCGAGACATTAATTATCTAATCATCTAAATAGTAGATATGTTTTCAAAATGCATATTTTTGGGAGGTTAGGAAAATAGTTTCAGGGCTTTGTGTAATATAATATATATACGAGTCAGTCTGCAAACTGTTATGGACGTTTGACAACTATTGGCAATTTTTAAAGTACTTGTCTGCTTACACATAGGAAATAAAAAGAGATTTAATACATGACTTTCTTACCATTGCCTAAAAATAAAATATTGATGAACTATATGAAAATGTACAAAATGAAACAACTGTTAGTGATTCTGAATGTTAATTCATTTTATTGTCCTCATGGGGAAATTCAGTCTACGTTTTATCCGTCCTGATACACAGAACACCTAGCATTAGCATTAGCATTAGTGCATTAGGAGCAGTGAGCTGCCACTAAAGACACCTGGGACTCAACTCCAGATTTTTATTACTTTGGTTAAGGACAGTGACAGGAGAAATATCCTACGTCTTCCTGTTTTTGTTGTGAGGGGAACTGGAGGACTTGGAGGGAACCTGCATGGTGCAAATAAAGCAGGCAAACTCAGTTCAACTCATGTATTTAACAAAATACATTAACACAATTTTCTTAATAAATGAACAGAATTTAGATAATTTAACAAAATATCAGAGTTTATGTTTCACCTTCCTTGGGTCATCCTGTACCCTCAGAATGATCCCATGTTTTTGAATTCTATATAAGTGATTAATAACCAGTCTTGTATATGATAATATCAATGACTAATTGAGTTTGGAGTTTTATTCATGTTGTTAGTTGCAATCGATTGACCAAATCCAAACTAGTCGACTGGGTTTCCCAAGTGTTTGGTCAAGTATTAAGCCACTAAATTAGGTTAAATTAGTCAAATTCCCAGCAAAACAGCTTTACAATCTGATTATTTCCTCATATTTGTACAATTTAAAGACCCAAAACATTCATTGTTGCATCTGAAATATTTAGTGTTATTATATTTTTAACATTTTTGATTATGTACTGTTGTTTAGTTTATTCATGTAACACACATGAATTGCCTTTGTTTGTGAAATGTACAATACAAATGCCTTTCTTAGAGGGAAAAAATGTATTAGAAACAAACCAACAAAACAGGCATATGTGCAGTGTATTGAATGCTTACATGCAAAGACACTGATTTAATATGCATTCAGAATTCAAATGAACACATTAAGTATCCAGAGCTGCTTCATTCTGAAGGTTTTTCTTAGACTTCTTGCTTAAAACAGTGTCACTTTCTGAGATATTGCTTTAAAGTTCATGTTACTTTTATGCCATATTGGCAGTGAGGAGTTGGTCTCAACTTCACTGGTTGCCTCAAGATGTTGTGAAATATGAAGTCTGATTTTTATTGCTGTTTCTGCGGTTTTATGTCTTAATATTTCTCTGTATTTATTTCTCTTTCTGCTTGTGTTCGTATTTCAATATTTTACCCCCTGCTGCGTCTGTCTCTCTCCCTCCTCCAGAGGAGACAGATCCTCCTGCCTCCTTCATACACTCTTATTGTCTTTTGCCCTATTTCTCCCTCTCTGTCTAACTCTCTGACCCACTAAAGTGAGATCCCATCATGTTTTTCCCATCATGCTGTCTTCCCACCCTGCGGAGGTATAAAGGACATGATTTACAGGGCCCCTTTGCAACAAAAAAGGGAAAAAAAGACAGAAAAAAACATTAAATGAGAGATCCGTTTTCCAGCACAGTAGTCTTGACTGCAGGTTTCAGTCTTCAAGGTTTTGCACTGAAATGCAGCGGTCTGGTCAATATGGTGTGGTCCGGTTTTGACAGGTTTAAAAAGTGCCAAATTCTGTTTTCACAGGAAAACAAAACCGTGATGAAGCCTTTTTCTGTCTTCTCCATGTGTGTTCTGTTGACATGTCTGCGTGGAGCGACAGAGAGATCCAAATTAAAGAGGAAGTGGGAGTAACAGTCAGACATAAGGGCCCAAGGCTGCGGTGTTGACACATTGTAATTCTCTGTTTTAAAAGAAACCATGGGACGTAGAGACCCAATTAAATGAAGTCTGGCTTTTTCATCCTGTTAGTCAGTTTCTCATAGAGCTGCCTAAAACCAAGATGTGCCCGTAATTACCACACAGAGGGGATTAAAATGATGTTTGAGCTACGCAAAAGTGACCGTGTTGTTGCAGAAGGTGTGTGTTGGTGCAGATTGTAGGAGAGGTGACAGTGGGCCTGTTCAGACCTGGCCTCAACTTGTGTTTGGAAAACAAGCTCTGTATGTATTTACACAGGTTAGTCCACACCTGGCAGGGTTAAATGAGCCGTGAGTGTCAATAAAGACTGGTTGTAACAAAGACTCTCTTATACACAAAGATGGTGCAGCTTACGAAAGTCCAAGCACAAAAACACAGGGTGCCCATAAAGTGTCTTCACAATTTAACAAATGCATTACAAAACCAAATGAATAGACAAATCTGTGGAAATAATTACAAAATGAAAAGTAGATATTGAAGTTTTTTCGCCTCATTTAATACACCTCTATATGGACACCATTAGTTGCATTAAGTACTTTTAGACGTTACTGGATTTGTTTCCATGTTGGCTATATCATGTCCTCATCAGTGTGTCAGTGGCATCAGTGATCTTTGGCTTCAGATTGTTTATATCTCATATCTTTGTTCCATAAACGATATCTTTAACATAACCCCATAGAAAATTCCAGGGCAGTGATATCTCGTGGACGAGCTGGACAGGGACTATCCCTTCCAACATGCAGTCCCCAATGTGGTGGTGCACCATCTACCTGGAAAATGCTGGTTGGTTGAAGGTCATCCAGTTGGGGTGACACATATTCAGTCAAAAGGTCAAGGTAAACATTCACAGTAATTGATCTCTCGTTGAAGAAAAATGGACCTGTGATTCGATTGCACATGATCTCACACCAACCACTCCAACTTTGATAAACACTGAGCACATAGAATAAATCTGATTAATTTATCTGATCAATTGCTTTTGTAATAATTTTTTTTTAAATTGTAAGGAGACTTTGTGGACACCCTGTACATTTCCATTTTTACCTGTAGCTAACATTTTATTGTTATTATCACTTCTTGTATTTTAACCCCCGCCTACCCCTGCTCTGGTATGACTCCACCGCTGTGTGAATCAGAGGATGTCAGCAGAATGATCAGTCTTTCCGTGTGTTCCAACACACATTTGTTAAAAGAATGTGTCCATGTGCGGGACAGATCCGTCTAAATGTGGCTTCAGCGATGGAATCTGAGTGTGTCTTTACTGGGTTCACACCGGGCATTAGAGCTGTCCCACCATGATCAGGAAAAACACATGTTCTGTTCAGTTCAGTTCACATGCTTAATTCCAGTCCCTATTGAAATTAATTACAGAATTAATACGAACAGTAATCGACAAGACACAACGTTTCATGGAAAGGCGAAACAATACTGACTGAGAATTTGTAGCGTGAAGTTATACATTGTACTTTTGTGTAGGTCTTTAAACAACAATGAAAACAGTGTATTAATGTCAGTTCTGAACGATGCCCAATGAGACGCTGGTTGTCTTTTACTGTTGAATCTAAAGTGATGCCAAGTTCTGCCTCTGATGCACAACAACAATAGTAAAAGAATTTATTTGCAGAATTGCCTCAAAAATGATAAATGTTCTGGCTGTCTGACATTGTGCCATACAGATAGATATATGGAGTGAAAAAATAGCTGTTTTGAAAATACTTCACGTTACTAAATCAAGACACCAACTCCAAAGTGTTGCTTAATCCATTATTTATCACAGGAGAGTTTGGAAGATGTCCGCCTCCTTTTCAGAAACAACTAGCCTAGACTTGTACAAATTTACACCTGTAATATTTCCAGTATAAACACAGAGTTCTGCTTTTGACCATTGGTTGTCTGCATCAGACCAACTGGGACTAAAACACTTCAGTTGCTGAGAGAAACAAAGTGGAAACATTTGATCATTTTTCTTCTCAACTTTGTCCAGGATGTAACTTGGTCACTTTCCATCCATGAGCCTTGTGCTGTAACTTTGCTGCATTTGGGTTCATGACACTTGATTATATCACTGGTGCTGGGTTATGTTTCATAGATGTTCCCACAGTTTCGAGAAACAGTAGTGGTTTTAGTTTGCCAACAGCATTAATGTAAAGACACACATAAGAGTGTCATACACCAACAGTAATTAAACTGATCTGAAACCATATTAATGATGGAGGATCGTGTCTTATTATCTTATATCTTATTATTATTATTTCTGATAACTACATATTTTTAGCATTGGTGTCATTTTTTATGTTTAAATACACTTTCTATATCATCCTACCTTATCAGTAAAGGGTTTTTTTTAGATTAATTTTAGAGTAAAATAAGATTATTGTCTTTTATTTGCTAAATTTCAAGCTTCTGTTTCAGAGCAGATGCATCACTTCACCTTTCATCCTGTCATTACTCCCACACAGTTAAATTAGTGATGAGTTACTGTAAGGGCTAGTGTTTGTTTTGTCATCAGATGTGTGGTCTGTTGGTTAAGGGGTATTTTTTGTACCCAGTGGTTATATAATCAGAAGCACCATGAGTCATGGTCAGTCAACTGACGGACAGACAGACAGACACTCCTCCTCGGCTCAAACACTGTCAGACGCTCAAAGGCTGAGCTCGTAAATTTCATCTCTGGATGCACACCAGTACATCTGCACTTTAATGTCCAAACAAACCCAAAGAACCCATAAATAAAAGACATCCCATTTTTATATAACAACAACAAGGAGTGAAACTACTTCAAAGTGAGAAGGTGAAAAGGTGAAGGCTTATTATGTGTTTGGAAAATAGGCAAACAGATCACTACGGAAAAACTATAGAAATATTTCAAGAATATAAATGTGTTCTTTATTAAAGGCATCTGAGGTAAAACCCAGATGGGATGGGTTGGGATTCCTCCTTTAGATGTACAGTATTTTAAGATTTATATTCAGATTCAGATATAATTTATTTATCCCAAGATGGGAAAATGATTTGCTACATAAGCTTAGTACTCACAGTACACACAGTACACACAG
>JAPQRQ010000002.1:6902588-6920001 GCA_037367365.1 Apogon talboti
AATCACAGAATGTAACCATGATTAAACATAAATATGGGATGGTTCTATCCACACATACCATTTCACCACCGACCCTGGAGCCATTCCTCCCACAACCCCTCGATTTGGGTCAAACATTTACACAAGTCCCAAGAGCAAAATCACATGCCCCTTAAACATAACAAACAAAAGTGAACATTAGATCAACTTGTTAAAGTTCTTTTTCTAATGTAGCGGGACACGAAAAGGCAAGCAGGTAGAAAAACAGAAGCACTAAGTGGCATAAAAAGGAACTATTCAAAACCAAAAATTAAAAAAATAATATACCAACTGCGGAAACTTAATTTCCTGAGATGGTGTGCAAAAGCTGCCTCTTTTTTGGGGGCTTGTTAATCCGGGGACACATTAAAAAAAAAAAAAAAACAGATATTGTATTCTCAAACCAGTTTGGCTACATAGAGAGATCACATAACCCTTGTTATTGTTAAGACTGGAATACAAATATCAGTATTTTCTTGCTGTAATTCTAAAAACTGTACACAAACAGGTTACATTCATTTCATAACCTACTACTTTTGCTTGTACATCAAACTAAGGAAAGGACACAGAAAAGAGAGAAAGACATGGAACACGCCCCTCTAACTTTGGACACACTACAGTCTAAGACAGCAGAATCAGATCCAGTAATTTTTTTTTTGTTCCAAATCAACACAGTTAATGTTATTTTTGTTTTTTCTGGCAGAGGAAACTGTTTAAAGTCAGTCTTTATCAGAGCTTCTGGTTGGAGCAGATGACAACTGTCTCGCTCTGTGATGAGAACATCCAACTGCTACTTCCTCCTCTTCCTCCTGCTGCTTCTGTTCTTCATCATCATCTTCCTCTTTGGAGTGTAAACTGGCCGCTGGGAGCCAGTTGCCAGTGAATCGATTGTTATTGGGACCTCAACTTGTCTATCTGACACTCTGTGAACCTGTTTGATAACAACTTGTCACAAGGGATCTTATCACTATGCCGGTCGTTGCCATGCCAACCTCTTTGGTGACGGGACAACACGGGCAGAGCTTGTGTGTGTGTGTGTGTGTGAGATTTGTGTGTAGCTACAGTTGGTCATTGGGATGCTGCTCTCTGTCGCCCTCTGGTGGCTTGACTGTGTTTTGTCCGGGAGACGGGGCGTGTGGAGGGTGTGTTACAGCAGGCGGGAGGGTGTGTGTGATGGGCACGGCGCTGGGCACTATGCCTTCAACAGGGGGAGGGAGACCGCCAGGGGGCAAGCTCACCACTCCTGGGGGGTACCTGAAGGGGGGCAGAGGGTGAATAAACTGAGTTATCAGTGTAAAATGAAGTAAAATAAAACTTATCAGGTGAGGTTGTGTTGATTGGCACTGATTTTAACAGACTGCGTTGGCCGTTATTGAAATGAACTGTCTGCGTCTGCATCCATTAAGCTTTATATTTGTGTTTGTGGATTGCAGTCTTATACTAAACCTAACTCTTAATTGTCAACCTCCATCCTAATCTGACTCTCTGAATGTACTGTACTACAATCATGGTGAATATTTCCATTGTACAGTGGCAGGATTGTTATTCTCTTGAAGGGGTTTTTTGATTTTAATATCATGATTAACTTCCACATGCACATGTTCAGCTAAAACAACTCTCCTCCTATTATTCAAATAAACTGTTGCAGCATCCTGAGAACGAGCCAAAACCCCCAAATGGCCATTGAAACTATTCGATAAGGGGAGTGGAGGCTCTGAACAGCACCGGCACTGAACTAACCAACTATTTAGACTAACTCCATCCGGTATCCCTCTAAGGTTTTCCACAGAGGTTGTAGGTCCTCATAATGTCTACTTTTTGGACCATTATTCTTACACAATATGTGTACAAACACTTAATGATACACATTGTCCAGAAAGCTTTAAAAACACAATGGATCAACTCAAACCATTAAATATAGGAAACACCATTTAGTTTAACCGCTTAATATCAGCTGTCATCAGCAAAGGTAGGGTACACCCATGCAGAAATGAGGAAAACTGCTTAAAATCCAAGGCAAGCTACACAGAAAGGTACCCACCAGTTGGGTTACTATGGTGACATTAATAGCCACAGTACCTGGTTTAGGTAGAATCCAAAAGGCAAGTGGCCCAAACTGTCACTCTGACTGAAAATGAATAAAAACTACTATGTTGTTGAAAATACCTTTTTGTTGATAATACATATTTTCCATGTAGGACTTTAACGTGTCATGTTGTAGTCTCATCCTGCTGTAATGGTACCTTAGTGAAGGATGAGAATCACTTTCAGCACTTGTTTTCACATATTCAGTCTGAACACAGTTGAAAGGTTTTTGTGTAAAAAGTGCAAACAGTTAAAGGTTTATCACTGAGCCCTTATGTTAATGTATTTGACCACTGAGGTACGAGTGGATACTTGAAGGACATATTATTTATTTGTTGCTTTATTTACCAGAGACTGCACACATTAATAATCATTGCTAGAGGGCTGTTTTTCATCTGGAGTCCTTGAACAGATGCTACACATCCACGCTGCTCCCTAAACATTTGTACAAACTGTAAATCTCTGCAGGTTGCTGCTGTAGTCCCTAAACAGTAGAGTCTTACCTGTAAGCCCCGTTGAGCTCGGAGTGGACAGTAGCTGGGTCAACTCCTGCCCAGTGGTTATTCTGAGAGAGGAACTCTTTATTCACACAGTTCTTTAGGCTGTCTGGGATTCGACCTGAAAACAGAGGAAAAGTGCAACGAAAAGAGAGAGAGAGGCAGTGAAACGCTAAAGTAAAAAAAAAAAAAAAAGAAATCCTATGAATATTCAAGCTTTCTCACACAGGGGAACTAGTTATTGGTGGTGCATTATATTTCAACACAGGTGTGACTTATATTTCAACTAAGCAACCTACTTTCAGCTGATACACTAAGTTGGACAGTGTGGATCTATAGGAAGAAAGAATACGAAGGTCTTTGGGGAATAACTGAGCCACTAAAAGAACACACGAGGTGAGAAAATGGAACAATTGGAAGAGAGGATGAGCGGGTAAAGAGGCCATTAAATATCTGTGTTAAATGAAAAGGAAAGACAGTCGACGACAACAGAACACCTAAAAATATCTCCCCTCAGCCGTGTGTTTCCATTTTCCAGCAGGGTCATGTTTTGTTGTTTGGCCGTGTGTTCTTGTGCATGACAGATCAGTGTTTGTGTTACCTGTGACAGCCCTTCGGATCTCCCTGGCCGCCTCCTCTCTCATCTCCAGCGATGCCTGTTCGCTGTACCAGGCGGCGTGGGGGGTGCAGATCAGGTTTGGAGCATCTTTCAGAGGGCCCTGACTGAAACTGACACAAACATGCAGACATACATACACTGAGTGGCTTATCTATGGATTTTTTTTTGTTTGTTTTTTTTTGAGGATAAACTCACTGTAGAGGCCAGTGTGGCATCAAAAACACAAAATATTCTGATACAAAACACTAAAAAGATGACGAGTAAAATGCAGTACTCCTTGTTAAATGGCAACTCAGTTTCATTTAACCTAATAAGGATTTGAGATGTCAGTGTTACCTGAAGGGCTCTGTCTCGTGAACATCCAGAGCAGCTCCACGTATCCTTCCCTCCTTCAAGGCCTGAGCCAGGGCCTTCTCATCCACCAGACCCCCCCTGGCTGTATTTACCAGAAACGCCCCCTGACGCATCTGTAATGCACATATCAGTCAGCGATTCACCTAAAAATGCATTAAAAAGAGCATCGATGGCCAGAAAACAAAACCACCTCTCTGAAAAGTGCACTTTATTGTTACAAATAGCATACTGCACAAAAACAATAAGATATTTTAAAATTTCGGCTTTTTGTTCTTCAGCCATCGGCATCTGACAGTGTTTTGAGTCTGCATTTTTCCCACCTCTTCTTACATATTTTGCTATTCCTCTAGGTCTCTGGAGATCTTAGGCAGTGTGATGGGGAGTTTTTTTGTTATTTAACATTTCAGTGGCTTTTTCAACCCCCATAATAACTTTTTAGTGCATTGCCATTCAAGTGATAGAAGAAACTACACTAGATTTAAAGGAAGCTTTATATCTTTCTTAAATGATGCCAAACCCATTGTTTTTCACACTGACTTCCAACTAATAGTCCTGAGCCTGTTTACATTCACACTAATCCTCTGATCTTTATCTGATTTCTGGGGTTATCACATTACTCAAGTGATGTTCAAGTCATATAAACATCATAATATGATATGTTTTATCAGGTAACAGCAGTAATCTGATTATCATAAATGAGACTTAACACACCTGGATTTAAGTCTTCCTGCATGTTAAACCTATTAATGTGATTTATTTTGTTCTTTTACAACTTTTACATTTGATTACGTTACTTCCGTTTTCCATTTTCAATCCAGGTGTGTTAAACAGATTACTGCTGTTATCTGATAAACCACATATTACATTATGCTGTTTACATGATCACTTGAATAATCTGATAACTCCAGAAATCAGATGATGATCAGAGTATGAATGTACATGTAAACGGGCTCAAAAATAGCTCAGTTCTGTTTGATTGATGGAGTTTGATTCTACCGTCACTACATACAT
Source organism: Apogon talboti (assembly GCA_037367365.1). Classification (NCBI taxonomy): domain Eukaryota; kingdom Metazoa; phylum Chordata; class Actinopteri; order Kurtiformes; family Apogonidae; genus Apogon; species Apogon talboti. The sequence goes on from JAPQRQ010000002.1 coordinate 6,907,173, forward strand.
ATGTACTCTGAAAGAAGTCCAATAATGGACTGAAACATCTAAACCAGGGCTTTCTTTTTCCTTCTTTTTTGCATTTCTGAAGTGCACGTAAACACTTCAGATCCAATTCTTGCAATTATCTGATTACTCCCAGTTATTGGATTTTTACGGTCACGTAAACGGGCTCACAGTCTGTCTCAACAGAGGGACAGGAGATAATCAGTAAATCTGTTTTCACATTCACTTTGTCACCTTCACTCATGTTTTATGTAGTAACTGTTAAAACAAGTACCACACAGTTCTAAAATGGCAGTTGTAATTTTCTGTCTATTCATGTAGTTATGAGAACGCCTAAAACATGTTGCTTGTAAAAAAAGGTTTGTTTGAGCCAAGTGAAGGCGTGGTAAATGTGGCTGGTTGCACCTCTGCCTCATTTAGCGCCCAGAAAAATGGCGCAGCTTCGTAATGAACTAAAAATATTTTTACAATTCCCATTATAATAAAAAGTCGGTGTAATTACTTGTGGTCTGAAGTCGTCATGACTACATTTCCTTAGTTACCGAACCCTTTCACTGTGAAAAGATGCTAAACAACCACTTAAATACGCTAGTCCAGTCACGTAAACACCACAAACAAATACGAAAGCATTCATATTTATGTAGTGATTTAGTGTTTGATTCCTCTGAAAAGCAGATGATATTATAAATTAACCCATAAAGACCTAAACATCCACCTGTGACCAAAAGCATCTACTGACCTGAAATGTTTAATCCTACCAATACATGAAAATAATTGGTGTAAAATGCAGTTTGTCATCTTTTCATGGTCATCAGATATGATCCATTTGGACATTCAGAGGCTCCGTAGTGAACATGGAAACATCATCTTCTGCAACACTGATTTAAGAGTAAAATCCATGTAGAGACTTGCTTTTACATTGTTATTAATACCTTTACTGAAAAAGTCATTTTTTTCTTCAGTTTTCTCTGTTTTTGATGTAATAACCCTCAACGGTAATCTGAGCTTTTATGAACATCTACATGATAAGTACATTAAATATAGGAAAATATCAGATTTTTGCTGAAAAATGCAATATACAGAGGATAATATAATAATAAATGGTGACAAATCACTTAGGAAAGGTTAAATATTGAGGAAAAAATCTTTTGTTAAGTGCCACACAAGTAGCACTGGGTCTTAATGGGTTAAGATCATCCACATCATCCTTCCCTATTTATTATTTATACAGTACATATAAAACCAACTTAAACATCCAGACATACACCTTCCTGTTACAAACATATTGACAAAACCCTGTTCTTCTCACAGGAATCACTGAATGTTAACTGTAAAAGTAAAGATGCTGTAATTTATTGATCCATATACAGGTTGTTTTTTCTCACTTCCTCCAGCAAGGTCATAATTACTCAGATACTGATGCGTAGGAGGGGGGTTTACCGTCATAGGATGAAAACTGACCGGGGCTGTTGTGTAGAACTGAAGGACAATGTGTATGTATCTGTATGTGAGGATTAATGAATAAGTCATGTGTGTGTGCTGCTGTGTCTGTACCTGTTTGATGGTGAAGTCGTTGATCAGGTGGTGGTTGTGTTCGTTGAGGCTGCAGTGCAGAGAGACGCAGTCAGAATGGAAGAGCAGGTCCTGAGGAGAAGACACACAGATAAAACCATTTCCTCTGTTCACATTTTACAGCGCCGTTCACAAAGACGTGTGATGGGTGAATAAGGATACACACACTGATGCTGAATGATACACAGAATCATTTTCAATCATCCAAACAACACCTCAGGTGAAGTCATTAACCATTGAAACATATATCTGTATGGGAAATAGTTTTTTTTTATTAGATGTTGTCATGGTAACTAATATAAGCACAATATGGTGGTCCCATTTTTCTACAGAGGAGAAACGGTCATGGCAGCAAAGAAAAAAACAAGACATATTTTCTAAATATACAGATTTAGAGTGAAACATACAATTAACACAATAGTGGAGACGGTGGATCTTGAATATCACCATAGACATGATGGTATGAAACATGGTAAATGTTTTCTGGTTTCTCACAAACACAGTGGGTACAGACGTACTCTAGTGCAGGGGTCTTTTAGTTCAGGGGCCCCATTTAGATACAATAAAATAGGCATAATAACCTATGTATAATAATCCACATTTTTCACTTTTGTTTAGTGTGAAAAAGTTAAATTACATTATGAAAATGTAAATAACCTGAACTACCCTGTAAACCTGAAATTTCATACGAAAAATAAGCAATTTCAACAATATTATGTCTCAGCTTATGATTAACACAACATAGAGATCACAGTGGATCTACAAATACACAAAACATTTAGTAACAAGCAGAATACTGTTAAAATTCCACCTCTTTTTCTTAAGATATTTCAGGTTGATAATATTTGTTCAGGTTATTCACATTTTATTATGACAGGATAGTTTATAAATGGAAATATTTTCATAAAGTAATTTTACTTTTTCATATTAAATAGGAAGTAAATTTGGAGTTGTCATTTCTCATAGGTTATTACGCTATTATTTACTTGAGATCACATTGAGCTGTATGTGGCCCCTGGACTAAAACTAACTTAACACCCTTGATGTTTGATGTCTTCAGTGTAATTGTGCACTTTAAATATTCATCCTGTATGACTGACACCCCTGCTCTAGTGTGTTTGTGTGTTTGCATGGACCTACCTGTAGTGTGGTGACCCGTTGTAGTCCCAGGGATCGCTCAACACCATCCGCCAAATAAGGGTCGTAGAAAATCACATTGAAGCCAAACGCCTTGGCTCTCAGAGCTACAGCCTGGCCCACTCGACCTGAAAACCAAACACACAACAGCATTTAGACCCAATCCACACAAAGAAAACACAAAAATCATGATTGTTAACAGTTTGCGTGTCCTAGCACTGCCTTTCTGGCATCTGCTTCCTTCAAATTACATAATTTTTGAGCTAAATGCGCTGCTCATTTACATTTAGTGGAAGGGCCTTCAGACTGAAGAGAGGAGATTTGTATTCTGCTTTTGTTTAATCCTCTTATATTTTATTGGCAGTAACTCCTTGGAAGCCAATTTAGCTGAGCTAAGGACAAAACTTCCTCACTGAAAATGGTAAAAAAAAAAATAAAAAGGCTTCATGCTTAGAAACCTGAGTGTTTTCCTCTGCAGGTCAGTTATCATCCGTCAAACTAAACTCTAACATTTATACCGACGCTCGCTGACAGGGTTATATGTGTTATTACTCACCGAGTCCGATGAGTCCTAGAGTCTCTCCTCTGATCCTCGCAGCTCCTGATGCCACCTCACGGATCTGCTCCACGCTCTGGACCCGCGTGCCCTCCCGGAGAGCCTGGCATGAATAATAATGACCCGTCACATACAAATGTCTCGCAGACAGAGCATGAGTCAGTCACTGTGGTGTTATATAAGAACACAACTGCAGCTTTACAGTCAAAAGCAAAATCCTCAATATTTACTATGAATTGAAATGAATTCTAATTTATTTTACAGTATCTTCCTATGTACACTATATGGACAAAAGTATTGTGACATGTTAAATTCAGATGTTTCTTTTCTAACACGTCTGGGATACAAAACAATAATGATAAATGTCATAATATAGTTTTATATTGGGATAAATATCATTGCATTGGTTAGTTTGGTTTAAATTGTTATCTTTGGTTCCAAAATGCCTCAGAGATGGATTTTACTTAATTTCTCTCAATATTTTGTTTTTTTTGTTCCATGACGATGATTTTAAATGTTCTACCTCTAAATTTCTAAAATATTCAAACATATGGGATGTTAGAAGTTAGAAGTAAAATGGAAGTAGCCTGCAATATTAATGCTGAAAAATAACAGCATAATCACAATACTAAACTAATAAACAGATAAGGTGACACACTATTCATCACCATAACAAAATAGAAACAAAATGTCATCAGACGCGTTTAATTCCACTATAAATGTCTGTTTTGACATTGATCACAAATACACAGTGCTTTTCTGATGTTAATGCTTCATTTTGCATTTTTCAGTGTAACTCATGTATTTTCCTGTATTTAATTTACTCGTCATGTTGATGTTCATTCAAGCTCAGCGTAAATTCAAAAATTATTATATCAAAACAGAGAAAACTGAAGAAAAAGTGACTTTTTCAGTAACATCTATCATCAACTGAACATAAAACAAGTGTGTCCATCCACTGTCATTGATCCAACTCCATGGGTTTTAGTGGTGAATCAATGTTTCAGAAGATGATAGTGTTTCCACGGTAACTACGGAGCCTCTGAACGTCCAAATGGGTCATATGTGATGACCTTTTGAAAAGATGACAAACTGCATTTTACGCCACTTATTGACATGTATTGATAGGATTAGTGGATCAACAGGTATTAAACAGTTTAGATCAGTAGATGCTTTTGGTTGGCGGTGGGTGTTTGAGTCTTTATGGGGTTAATGGTGCACCTACAGCCTCTACATTTAATTCACGTCGTCTTTTCAATCAGCCATTGACGGCTACAAACCTGGTGCAGCCAGGTGGTGCGTCGGTACAAGGTGAGGATGTGGCACAGCGTGGAGTCGGCCGTCTCCTCCACCGAGGCCGCCGGCATGTTACACACAGCTATGCCTATTGGGCCAGAAAGCAGATAAGGATTAGAGGCGGCTTTGAGGACACAGATGAAGTTTGGTGGAAGCTATTCTGTCGGAGAAATGCAGGCTGAAATGCAGTGTCAGCATGTTTCCAATTTCAATTCCTCTCGGTTGGAGAAGATAGGGCACATTGTGAGGCAGCTGGCTGTTGCAGGACAGAAATTACTTGTATTAAAAACTTTATTGACTTCACCTTTTTTCTCCTGACTTGTTGCAGACACAGCAGTGCCATCCTGTAGCTGAGAAAATGAGGCAAACTTTGGAGTATGTGCTGTTTCAACATAAAACTTTACTTTTGCCTCCAATAGCTTAACCTGAAGACCTGTAGATCAACCTGTAGATGTTTTGTCTAATTTATTTCAATATATAAACAACATCTCTGCATTTACTCAGTTTATATTTGACTTGTATTTCATATACTGTCTGTGTATTTGTATGTTTAGCTTCTACCTTAAGTGTAATCTGGTTAATTGTGCACCTATCTTGGCCAGGATGCTCCTCTAAAAGAAATTTTTAAATTCTTTCCTTTTTGAATAAGAAAGAAAAGAGTAATTTGTAATAAAAGAGAATTTTACAGGAAAAAATGCACAACTCATTAGATATATGTAAATTTTTTCCTATTCCTGTTAGCATTGTAGCATAGAAGTACAAGTCCCAATAGACATACAACATCTTTCTCTATTGCATTGTGGTTATACCGCTTTGTTAACTAACAAAACATCGTAAAACCCCGTTTGTAACATTGTAATCTGCAGTGTCATTGTAGTTGCAGTGTTTTGGCATCTGATAAGCCCTCAAACCTGTTGTCACGTTACAGAAATGGGTTTTGCTTTGTATTTTATTACCGATCCTTACATAACCCGCCTCCCTGTGTGTGTCCAGGGTTTTCCCCATTACAGTTACAAATACCATCTGAGTATTGTTGTACTGTTCTAGGCTGAAGAAACATAAAATCTATGCTGATATTTCTGGAGAGGGAAAAAGATACCATTTTGTTACTGTCTGTTATTTGGAATTCATCTCTGGCTCTAATCTGCACCCTGTGTTTGTAGAAGTACTACTCATATTAATAATTTTTAGCAAATGACATCAAACTCCCTAAACCGCAGTAGTTAATCCCCAGAGAAACCCAAGGAAAACCCTGGAATTGCATCTGTCGGAGCAATGTTACTAAGCCAGTCAGTGTGAAAAAACAAACAAAAAAATGCTTGAAATGATCCGTTTTTCCTATTTAACATATTTTCCAGCCACTGACAATATCAAATCATGACTAGGGAATATCAATTTTCTTGATTAATCAGTTATTATTGGTCTAGAAGTCATGAAATAATGGTGAAAGAGATGATCTCCTAAAATGTCTTATTTGGTCACAAGCCAGAAATATTCACCGTAATGTCACAGAGGAGGGAAAAAAAATACAAGATACTCAGAATGAGGAACCTGGAAGCAAAGAATTTTAGCTATTTGTCCTAAAATGATCAATTATGAAAGTAGTGATGATTAATTGCTGTTGTAACTGTACTGTAACACACACTAATTTCCCCTGGGCGTAATAAAGTATTCTGATTCTGATATAGTTGTACAAAACTAATTGGTTAATGAAAGAAGATTATCTTTATTGCAAAGTCTTCTGCAGAAATGAAGAGAAAAAAGTTGTCAGATAAAGAATGAGGAGTTGTTACAGATGATGAGCTCAGACAGACAGTGAAATGTCAGAGAAGATGACTCTGAGAGGCCTGTCACAAGTATTACATAATTACTTTATCACAGTTATTTCAGTCAACTGCTGTTATTTTGCATATTTCAGGTCACTCTTCTCCATTGACCGGTATAAAAAACAGCTGGATGACACTGACAGATGTTAACGTTTGATATTCCACCGGTGCTCTTGTGTTTCCTCAAGATGTTTAATCTCTATTGTTATCTGTGATCGGTAATGTCTTTTGTAGTTTTTAGTTCTCAGTGTGCGTTTAGATTCTCACCCAACTCTCCAGCAGATTTGATGTCGATGTTGTCGTATCCGCTGCCGATGCGAACAATGATGCGCAGAGCTTTAAACTTCTCCAAGTCCTCTCTCATCAGAGTTATGGTGTGGTACATCAGCGCTCCTACAGCTTCATTCAGCACCTTATCAATAAAAACAACATGAGTCAGACTGTCCAATTGTGAATTAATGACTTGTGTAGATATGGCTTTGTGTCGTAAGCGGCAGGAAACACAGTTCACCAGGTTCAGTCAGTGTTTCCTTAAAGTCAGGATCTTGGTTAAAGGTTTCTCATTTCTTCTTTTTCTTTTTTTTTGTCTTGATGTGTTGTTTGTATACTATGTTATCACCATTTCCTGTTTTCTTAATATCCATGCCTGCATGAAATGACCGATTTCCTGAATATTACCATGGAAACAGAGCTTTCATAACCACAGGAATTAAGATAAGATGTCTCTGCATTTAACAAACGTGTCTAATATCAGCAGGTTTCTCAGTCTCATGAGATTTTCAGCTCTGTCTTACCACAAATGAAATATGCTAACTCCGAAGCAGACAATTGGCTGTCATACAGAATGGGAAAATCCGACTGTGTGTGAAAACCATGGTCTGTTGTCACCTTTTAATTGTTTTCAGCTAATTTGAAAATCTTTTTCCACATTGCCAGCCCTCCTCTTTATGTTTGTGATGGAGGATGAAAGTGACATGCGGTTCAGTCGCAATAAAAAAGGCCTTTTAATTACACAATAAGGTGGCTGCTTGCTAGACAGCACAGAGAGAGAGAGGGGGCAAGAGATAGTGAGCGAGAGAGCGAGCCATCTGTTTCTCCCACGCTATGGCCTAGTGAGCGCGCTCAGTGAGAGAGTGTGTCTGGCAGACACCCAGAACAAGACGTAACCCTGCCAGACATACAAACCCACTTACAATACATAGTGGCTGTGGAAAGATCTGAACCTGACCCACATTTCAGTTCGCTCTCTGTCCTCTTCTGTAACATATTTTCATTCACCCGTCTTATCTTTATGGACCTTTACTTCATCACTGTAGCAACTGTGACATCACCCACTGCTTTTGTTGGTTACTGTTCTGAAGCCTCGAATTTGACATGTTAGCCGCTGATGTACAAGGGGGGAAAAGAACATAGCTTTGACATGGTTCAAATTGCATGGCCCTCAGTTTTACACAGATGGACTGAAAGGCTGGTACCAACGCTTGCAGAAGTGTATTGTCCTAGATGGAGCATATGTTGAAAAATAAACATTGTAACTTCAACCGTTTTTTCCAACTGTCCTTTTTCCACAAACTTTTTGAAGCCTCCTCGTATTGTTTTGTTGTTAACAACAAGTGACCATATTTGGACAACAAGGTGGAACTGGGAAAGAACAGGCGGTTAAGCTCGCAGAGCTAATTCTAGCCCACTGAAATCGCAATGCTAACTACCACTAATGTTAAATAGCACAAAGTAATTTCAGCTACTTAGTGTGAACAGCTAACATTTAGTATTACTAACTGTGTCAAGCCAGAGACCTTATTATGCAACACCAAATTAACACTATCATTAGCTAATGTTGTGAAATTATGCCAAGTCAGGTATTGTAAGTAACTCTCCGATATGTAAGATGCATATTTGTTAGTGAAAATCCTCATACTCACTCCACATGTCTTCAGTATCTCACTTGTGCTCTTCTACAGCAGCACCGCAGTACAATACTAGCAACTATTAGCTTAGAAATGGAGTCAGCTAACATCAACCAATAACCACTTACTGCATGTAAATACTGTGAAAAGTTACACATTGAACTTTAAAGTAAGTGTAAATGTAAGTAAACATTTGTGTAACTAAATCGTTTGACGGTCTTTTAGAGAGCAGAGTGGCTGATTGTTAAGCTAACTTTGTTTTCGAGTAGGATACACATATAGGCCTAACATGCAGCTTTCTTCGGGGAACTTTGAACGATCAGCATTGAATTATCCTGGAGCTGATTGCTTGGCATTGACAGTTTCACTAACTTTGTTTATTCTGCTGATGAAGTTTTTTATTATTGGATCTGTTAAAATGATTGCTACTGTTGAGTAAAACCTCAGATTTGATGTAGATCCATTCAGTATGAGTTTTAAATACTCTGAAGGAGGTATGTTGATCATGTCCATGTGGTCATTACCTTCTCGTGGATCTCCTGTGTTGATTGGGCGTCACAGAAAGCCACAGTTGCTACATCTTTGAGGATGGGCATCTCCACAGTGCAGTCCCGCCCGTCCAACAGCGCCACCAGGGGGCGTGGGTGCATAGGCCCATTCATAATGGGTGGCCTGATACCTGACCACACGAAAGACGAAAGAGAAGGTTAGAAATTAAATAAGATGTCTCACTGGAGAGGGTTGGTGGTAAAAACAGAGATGAGCTACACATATCGAGACTCAAAGAAGAAGAGACAGTTGTCCTATATTATAAGAGGCCTCCCAATGGCCAAGCACATTGTTATGCCCAGAATCATAGAATCATCATTGAAGTGGGTTACCTAGCTGCTTATAAACAATAGGGCCACGTTGCCATGGTGTTAAATTTCATGTGCAGAAACAGACATGCCAGCTGAGATGTTATTCAACTGAAAATGCCAGTGGAATTTACCAAGAAAGTAAAGGAATGAACTGTATCAGAGGATCTACAACCCGTGGTTCCCCACGGGTCAACGGGCTAGTGTGATTAGAAGATGCTATCAGAGTCTCATCATCTCCTCATATACATAGTATGTAACCTGCCACTCAGTGCTTCAATCACAACAATAAGTGAAATATAGATGTAGATATTGAAAGACTGCAATTATTGGAGTATTTTTTAACTCCTATTGTTGAGGAAACTCTGTGAGTTGTGACTCAGACATTATAGTTTTATTCATATGCTACATTTAATGTTAGAAGCAGGATTTATAGACAGGTGACTGGATTAAACAGGCCTCTACACTGATCAAAACACATTTACCTGAGGTTGAATGTTCTTGGAAACATTTGATATAACTCATGCACACCACAAATGATCAAAGTATGTCACATAGACCTTGTTGTCTTTACTAATTTTTAAGTAGGGATGTTACTTATTATTATATGTTTAGAAAAAAAATGGTAAAAGAAAGAGAAGATGCTCAAATAATACCAGTCAGGATCCAAAATGGTGCTATTTCGTTTCTTAGCTTGACTTTCTTGAATGTTTATAGCACATAAACCTATAATTAAGGACTATGATCTGTGGACCTCTGGTAATTTGTAATAAATGCAGAGGTTGTCTTTGCTCTTATTACCATTTATATTCTACTTAGTGTCTAATTCCTGAGTAAACATTCCACCAAAAGTTGCCTCCCTTGTTCAGCCAACACAGAGGTATTATTACAGAGGTACTGTGATAATAATACTCCTGTGCAAAACAACATCTCTGCGATTTGGAATTATTTTTTTACATTTTTACCCATTTATTCAGCCTATTTCCTGGTTAAGAACCACAGAGGCTGTAGTGGTTATTATTAATAGAATATTAAAAGTGTTCAGGGTGTAAAGTCAAGAGTCTTATGTCATAATGTATCATGGAGATTCACTGAAAGAGCAAACTTAAGTCCTTTAGAGAAGTGGAATCTCAAAAGCTGATGAGATGGATGACATGCACGGCAGATATTTTTCTATCTCTCAACAGTTCTCCTTGAGTGGTAGATTATTAATACTGAGCCTTGGCCTCTTATCTGGAGGATAATGTCTGTAAATTCCTGTAGAATATAAAATGTGTTCATGTAACACAGGCTGTACTAGTCCTGTGTGAACAGGGATTGACTTAACTTTTCTGTTGTTTTGTCTCACATTGTTTGTTCTCTATGGTGGAAATGACCGAAAGTCCCCTTGACTTGAATTGACTTATCCGTTTCCAGATCTATTTTCTTTCCCTTGTGTTTATAATGAAACTCGCTGCATTGTATTTCATGTCTCGGAGCATTTCTGAAACCAGTTGCTTATTATGAGATGTTTGTCACTTATGATATCTAACACTGAAGATGCGCAGACGCCACCGGGCACAGACGATTCCCTGCTCCATCTGCATCCCATAATTTCTTTGCTCTGGAGCAATGCGGTTGCCGTGACAACCGTGATAGAAGAGCGTGGCAGAGGAAAAAGGTGAATTTTCCAGAGCGTCTCTGTCTGTCTTTCTGTCTGTCTGCTCGTTTAATTCCTGTTCCGAGAGGTCATGAGTCACAGCTGTTTTTCTCCTTTTATGCATTTCATTGTTTCAGTTTAATGCTGAGTGGCTTAAATGAAGTTTCGTGTGTTTGAAACAGGTGGTAATTAGACTGATGAGGTGAGGAGGGCACTGGAGATAGAACAGGTGAAAAATGATGTGTTAAATATTCAAAAACAGTGTATTGTGTGAACATGTTCACGGTAATTACGACTCATCATGAGTGCCTCACCCTCTTTATATTTATTCTTTTGCTTTCATATATTCATGGTGGATTAACTGTAAGTGTTTGACCATAGACGGTGACTCATTGGACTAGTTTTTCTTTCAGTGTAAATTATAGAAGTAAGAGTATTCTCAACTATGGCTGTAGTGACATTGAAATTTGATAAATAATTGTGAATACCGGTAAGTATAGTATGATCTCATCTTTATTTTACTAGACTAGTGTAAGTCTCATGATAATTAAACTATGCATCTGAGTTGTAGTCTGATTTAGTAAAAAAAAATCAACATGCAGACATGACATAAGAATGAAAACCTTATTACTGTCATATTGGAACACAGAACAAAATAAAAAATAAACCATGTCAACAAGGGCAGGACATTATATTGAATTCATTCAACTAATGGAGGTTTTCCTTTTTGAATAATACAGGAAATGAATAAATCAAACCCATAAAGACCCAGTGCTACTTTTGTGACGGTTCCCAAATAAATTTTTCTCTCGATTTAACCTTTCTTAAGTGATTTATCACCATTTATTATAATACTATCCTCTGTATTTTGCTTTTTTTTATATAAAAGTCTTGTATTTTCCTGTGTTTATTACTGATCATGTAGATGTTCATAAAAGCTCACATTAAAGTTGAGAAAACTGGAGTAAAGGTGACTTTTATAGCAAAGATATCAATAACTGAAAATTAAGTGTGTCCATCCACTGTCATTGATCCAACTCCATGGGTTTTACTGGTGAATCAATGTTGTAGAAGATGACGGTGTTTCCACGTTCACTATGGAGCCTCTGAACGTCCAAATGGGTCATATCTGATGACCATGAAAAGCCGACAAACTGCTTTACATATATTGATAGGATTAGTGGATCAACAGGTATTAAATATTTTACATCAGCAGATGGTTTTGATCACCAGTGGCTGCGTGGGTCTTTATGGGTTAAGATTCTACCAGAGGAATAATCTTAAGATATTTAGTGAAACTGACAATACCAAACATCCAACTTCAGGAAAATTCAATACTGATTGCTCAAACTTTCCCGAAGAAGTCTGCATCTGTCATCCTTATATCTGTACGAGTCACTCTGCTCTCAAAGGATGTAGTTACACAGGATATTTTTATCCGTAATATGGAGTTGGCTTTTTGGATATTTTGTACATTTCTTTGTAGTTTTTGTATATTGTCAATATTTTTCAGTATACTTTTGTGTGATATTTTTATATAGTCTTTTTGCACTTCAGGAGCCTGTTTTAGTAAGATCGTAAATAACGGGTGCAAATTCGCTTGCTGGCACTAAAAAATAAGTGTGCTATTCATTTGCGTATCAGGGGTAATCAACTAAGATTGCCTACGCAAATGACAACAGGTGCAAAGTCTAGGCCATACGTTTCAATTATTTTTTCTTCCGTCATTCCGTAAATGTTGAGGTGAGCAGAAAAGATTTGTCCTCTGCGTTGCCTTTGGTTGTGCCTATGTCTCATTGCCACAACAACTGCAGCCAGGTTTGCACGAAGCTGTGCCAGTTAAAACCTGCCTTTCAGACATGCAAAAGTTAGACACAAAATCAGCCACCGCAATCAGTTTCAGGTTTGGTCAGTCACATTGCTTATATTTCTTCACGTGCAAACCTTTAGTAAATCAGGCCCTCAGTGTTTGCTCCTCAACAAGAAACAGAACTGATAAACTGATTTTCATTGTTCTTATAACAGTGACAATAAAATTCTGT
>JAPQRQ010000002.1:6921196-6938071 GCA_037367365.1 Apogon talboti
ACATCAGATCGGTCAAGCTTGAAGTACTGGAGCAGGGCTGTAGGACCTAGGAGGTGTGAGGTCAACATATGTCTCTCTTCCCTTGCTGCTTCTTTTTTCTTTCTTCCCTTCTCTCTCTTCTGTGTGTCTGTGATCAGCTGTCTCTGGCCCACTTCCTGTGGGCCGGGGAGGTCGCTTTATCTTGTATGTATGTAACTGTATTGTTGTCTTGTGAAAAATCTAAAATAAGATATTACCAAAAAAAAATATCTTTACCTCTTCTCATGAATTGATTGTGATAATGTGATTTATTTTTGACCGATAAAGTGTAACTGGGACTCAGTATGTAAACACTGTACCTGGTCAAAGGTGATAGTGATGTGTAGAAATAGGAGTAAAAAGAGGAATGTGTCTGAAAACAATATCATTCAAATTTTATGGGCAACAGTGTACTTTTCATTGGTACGAGGACCTTCAAATGGTCCACAAACTGAGGGAGAATGCTCAAACCCAAGTCCTCTGACGGGAAAACCCTGACATGCTTAATAATAATTAATCATCTCGGCTTATTTTCCTCTAAATCCAGCTGTTTAATTTCAAATAAATGAAGCCTATTGATAATAAATTACAAAAAAAGTGCACAAGCTGTGATGATGAGTTGGAGTAAAGTCAGATGAAAAGGTGTAACGTACAAGTGGGTGATAATTTAACTTTATGAACCAGTCAGAGAGTCTGAAAGATAGATGTGGAATAAACTCTTACTGACAGAGACAGATACTAACAGATAAAATGATTTATACTGTAATTAACTTTCATCTTATCTGTTTAACCTGGATCATTTTAATTAAAGATTAGTTTAGTTAAAGTACCAGCAGGTCTTAAAACTCGGTGCAGTTTTAGAAAAAATGTACTTTTAGTTAATAATCAGTGTTTTACTATGAACTATAATTTTATGTTCCTAAAGGAAAGTTATAGAACATGGATGGACAGATCTTTTTATGCACAGACTAAAACACTGGTAATCTTTTATTTAGGCGGCTGGGGCTCAGTCGGTAGAACGGGTCGTCCAATAACTGAAGGGGCAGCGGTTGGAATCCTGGCTCCGACTGTCCACATGTCCAAGTGTCCTTGGGCAAGACACTGAATCTTAAATTGCTCCCAGTGGAGCCTGGCAGCGCCTTGTATAGTGTATGAGTGTGTGTGAATGGGTGAATGTGAGGCAGTGTAAAGCGCTTTGGGCACCACGACGGTGTGAAGTGCAGTCCATTTATCATAAATATGTTTTAGGTCTGCTACATCTATTGGAATGACTTTAATAATTACTTTCTCCAATCTCTGGATCTGTTACACATGTTCCAAAAGTCAGAACAGAACTGGGAAAGAACCATTTAAAATGTTCTGCTCCCACTGCCTGGAACAGCCTACAGAAAGAGATAAACCTGAAGGAGTTGGCCTCTTTAGATATATTCAAAGTCATTCCAAACAAATGGGAAAAGGATAAATCTGGATGGAGATGGTTTTTTAACTGATTGAATCAGATTCTACTTTGAGATGCTTTTAAGGAACATTGTTGTATACTTTTAGTACCTTTTGATTCATTGATGTGTTTTATACGTATGTTATTAGTATAATGTATTATGAAAAGAGTTTTACTATGTGTTTTATGTTCATTTTTAGTGCGGGTGTATGGCTGTAATTTCTATTTTCTGTAACTTCCACTGCTGCTGTCTCGGCCTCGACACTCTTACAAAAGAGATTTTTAATGTCAAGTCTTTTTTCCTGGTTAAATAAAGGTGAAATAAAAAGAAGTGTATTAAGCACATGCTGTCAGTTATAGCTCTATGCAAATCAGACTTAAAATATCACCGTCAGAAGTAGAGAATCTCTTATTATAATAGGTAGATTTGACAGATCAGACAGAAGTCAGTGGGCAGAGGCAGGAGGTACAAAGACTGATAGGAGGTGGAGTAGAAGTGAGCACTCGCCTACAAGAGGTTTCATTAAATCACCTCCTCAGATCATGCAATCACCCTGAGAGCGTTCCAAGGCCATACAGGACCGTAAGTGGCATTTAACAGGCAGATAGAGCCGGCGACCCCCGACCCCACCGGTGGGCCTCGGTTCAGGATGAAACAAGAGCAGCCGTCGACAGGAGTTGCATTTCTGAGGTTTTTTTTTTCATAAATGTTCCTTCTCACTGCGGTCTGCTCGAGTCAGTCCGTCTCTTCTAATCATTTCGTATCACTGTTACATCCACTGATTAAGACAGTTGAGAGGAAAAGCTCACATTATATGGAAGTAATTGGGTTTCCTGTTACATGTTCAACCTTTAACAGCCCTCTAAACAGTGCAGATGAAATGACTGCAGAGTTCTGCCAGTTTCTGCAGATGCTGCCTGTACCCGTCACTCATTTCCGACTTTTTTCTTTCCACTGGAGATGTGCTGACTGACGTCTCAAATAAGCAGCAGCCTCTGCCATTTCACTCAGAATAATCCCCCTGAAAGTCCAGACGGATGCGGGCCTGGCATTTCCCCAGATCTGAGTTTTCCAATTGCATGAGCATTAAGTTAACATTAAGTGGAAGCAGTCGAATCATTAAAACAGACGTTTAAACATCAGGATCTCTATGATATCTTAAATGCCAAACATCTCTTAGAATCAGACTTGTAGACAGATGGAGGTGCAGCCGCTTCAACGCCACAAATTAGTTTGGAAAATTCAAGCACGACGACTAAATAACCGTCTCCTATCACCAGCTATCATTAAACTGCCCCGGGGGCAAAACGAACGAAAGGAAAACTCCTACCAGAATATCCTTATGCCATTATAAATTAATAAACCATGATATTTCCTGCATGCCATTTGTGTGTTTGTGATTAAGTGTTGGAGTGTAATATTACATTTCCCTGTAGTCTCCTTCATGTACTGTGTTTTTATGCTCCAGTAATGACTTTGAGAGGACCATGTTGCATTCACATGTAGTTTTTACAGTAATATCAACTTTAACAGCCTATTGGCAAAGCTGTGCCATTTCTAGTCCATCGTCTTTGCATTTATTCATTTGTTCTGATGTATTAATAGTGGATTAACTGCAAGTGTTTGATCATAGAGGGTTATTCAGTCCATATTATAGAAAAAAAATACTTCCACCTATGGCGACGGGTCTTCTAATGCAAAGTGGAACGTGTCTTACAGTCAATTAATGCAACCGTCAAACAATATGGCTAAACCAGGGGTGTCAAACTCAGTTTAGTTCAGGTTCCACATACAGCCCAATATGATCTAAAGTGGGCCGGACCATTAAAATAACATAATAACCTACAAATAATGACAACTCCAAACTTTTCTCTGTGTTTTAGAGAGAAAAAAGTAAAATTAGTATTATAAAAATTTTAAAATCTACAAAATATCCTTTAAAAAATGTGAATAACATGAGCAACCATCAACAACCTGAGATTTCTTAAGAAAAGAAGTGTAATTTTAACAATATTGTGCCTCAGTTTATCATTTACACATGTGCACTACACCTTACAGATCACAGTGGATCTACAAATACTCTAAACATTTAGTGACAGGCAGAATATTGATGAAATTGCACCTATTTTTCTAAAGACATTTCAGGTTGTTCATATTTTCTCAAGTTATTCACATTTTTTTGTGAAATAATAGTTTGTGAATGTAAACATCTTCATGTAATTTTACATTTTTTACACTAAAACAAAGGGATAAATTTGGAGTTGTCATTATTATAGGTTATTATGATAGTATTTGACTGGTCCGATCTACTTGAGATCACATTGGTCCATATGAAGTCACTGAACTAAAATCTCTTTTAACATCTCAGATTGTTAACGTTTTCAGTGTAATATAATATTTGCATTTTGCAAATTCAACCCCCACGCCGAATTGGACCCTTTGGCGGTCCATATGTTTGATGCCCCTTCGGCTAAACATTTAAGAGATCTGTGCTCTGATTTTTTTTTTTTCTTTGGGGGGAGGACCAGCTTCTGCTCTTGACATTTAGCACAGATCTAATAAGCTACATTTTCAGGTCAGTTAATTTCTACTGGAAACGTGTTGAAAAGATGCCACACTTGACAGGTTACTGATCTTTTTTCTCTTCCATCTGCTCCATTAAAGCGACACAGAGCAGCAATGTGCTATGCTGTTGCTCTCAGGAGGGAACTGTAAAAAAAAAAAAAAAAAAAAGCTTACAAGTCATTTTTATTTACAGCAACCACATATCACAAATCGCACACAGGCCTTAGGGGCTTAACCATAAACCCCTTTGAACAAATGCATACAGATGTAGCTAATTGTCCTCTTTCTTATGTTAAATGTTATTATAAGAAGAAAATATCCATCTGTCTGTGGGGTTTTATTTTACATAAACAGTCTGAACCAGTGTGCATGCAGGGGGAAATAATGTACACAGTGATTACATGGCTGTGGTTTACGCTCCAGTGTGCTGCAGCGTTACAGTCCAACACTGCATTCAGAAAACTAAACAGGCTATCTGCATTCTGTACTGGTTATAATTTTACTCTGTATATTTTGGGGAAAATCCTTCTGAGCTATTGTTAAACTGGCGTACTTCCTTTTACACACACACAGTGCACATCAGAGCGTGGCGGTTACTGTAACCATGGCGATCCTGTTCTAACCATAACCAAATTGTGTTCCCGACATTAATACAAATCCAAATAATAATGATCACACTTTGTTCAGTAGTCCACAATAGTTGACAGATAGTGTTTTAATATGAAGACAGAAAGTGTTGAAACTGTTGACATGACTGAAATAATTGTGAATTAGCAGGTTAGTGTTACTGTTGACGTGCTGTAAATAGACTCCTCGTTGGCGACTCATGAGTTGATATGTTCACTCTAATCAGAGGCAAAATCAGAGGTGTGAAGTAAAGTAGATTTTCCAGATATCTGAAGTTGACTTAGGTATTTATTCATTAAGGCAACTTTTTACTTTGACTCCTTATGTTTTAAAACAAATATCTGTACTTTCTGCTCCTTGTATTTTCAGAAATTACAGGACACTATTTTTTCTCTTTACCTACCCAACATTTATTTATTTTATTTTTATTTATTTGTTTAACCCTTATTTAACCAGGTAAGAACCAATTCTGATTTCCATCATTGACCTGATCCAGAGGAAGCAGCATAAAGCAAATTCTACAAAAAAAAAACAACAATGATCGCAGAACAAAACCACTTATAACACACTTACAAACATGAACTCTCACACAACATATACATTATAATGTATATGTACAAGGAAATCTATAAGCAATCAGAAGCAAGTCCACTGATCAGAAACTATAGTTTGTAATGAATTATTGAAGGTGGATAATGAGATGAAAGTATGATGCTTTAGTGTGTTTTGCAACTTTTGGGATGATCGTGGTGATACATTTACTGTAACACAAAGGCTGATTACAAGATACATGGATGTGACAATAACACAGAAAAGATGAAAATTCATATCACACATGACAGATGAAGCCGCAAAAAGACATTGCGATACAAAACCGGCATGAGAAGGAGAAGTACCAGTGAAGATCAGTCACTAAATTTAAAGCCTTTTATTAACATTATCTGTGAAATGATCTACCTCCATAGACAAGAATCTGTCAAGTAGAAGCCAAGTAAAACTGTGTCAACTATCAATCTCTCTCTTTTCTGTTCCATTCCAGTTTACATGTCAACATCAAGATGAAAGTTCATCTTAACCCTATATATTCACAGACAAAAAGAGATACAGACTTTACTCAAGAAGAAGTAAAAGTACTTATTTAAGATGGTAAAAGTAGAACTGATTCAGCTTCTTTACTCAAAAGTAAAGAGTCTGAGACTGAGATGTAAAGCTGGGTGAAAAGGCCACAAAATGAAGTCTAGATTATTTTTTTAGTGAATTGTTTTCTTGCTGCATGAACTAATAACACTAAAAGTATATGATAAACACATTCAGAATTGATGTATTACAAGAAACAAAGAGGTCGAAGAACAAAAGTCTCCAGAGGAATGATCTCGATTTTTGTGATGTATTATCAGAAAACAAAACCATAATTAGTTGAATTAATTCATCATATTGCCCAGACCCAGAATAATGTCAGATTCAGTAGAAAACATTAGTATAAATGTAGAAATATTTGTACTTTTACTTGAGTAAAGAAGCTGAATCAATTCTACTTTTACCATCTTAAATAAGTACTTTTACCTCTGCTTGAGTCGAGGCTGTGTCTCCTTTTGTCGTCTTTGAATGTAAAGAGATAAGATGAACTTTTATCTTGATGTTGACATGTAAACTGGAAGCAATTGGAACAGAAAAAAGAGAGCGGTTGATAGTTGATGCAATTTTACTTGGCTTCTACTTAACAGATTCTTGTCTATGGAGGTAGATTATTTCACAGCTATTGTTAATGAAAGGCTTTAAATTTAGTCTTACACGTATGTGCTATTTCTAACAGAAACACATTCAATTAAAACAAACCAAGGCCGACCTGTGTTTAACCTATTTTCAGAGCTATGTAATGGAAAACTAACTGTAGATGGTAATAGATTGTGATTCGTGTTTACTGCCCAGATGTGCAAATGTAATGGAATTTTTAACTGAGCAGTCATTGCATACTCCAATTTCTCAAGATGTTTTGTAGTCACATACTAGTGATAAAGGGAACCTCATCTTATGACAGTTGAAAAGCGAGGACTCAGCCAGAGAATGTCAACCTGAACCGCTGCGTAACGCGTGAGATTGCAGTTTTATTAAGACTTCTTGTCTCTGCTCAGGGTTCCATGAATCTGCTTTAATACAGAAGTAGTAATAGAGGTGTTATTCTGCAGCAAAATGTCTCCTTATATCCGTGCATGCAGATCTTTTTTTGTGCAAAATGTTGAGGAATTTGGACTCTGAATCAAAATAAAAGCATTAATTTTCCCATGAGCAAAACAAATAGAACATGCTGTTGGGAGCAGTGATTTGTTTGCATAGCATTTGTTATGTTGTTTGAGTTTAACAGTTCATTTTCCTTTTTTCAAGCTGCGTCACGTACTGTATTTTTCTGCTTCAGTAATGGAATTTGCGAGAAACACATTGCATTCAGATGTAGTTTTAACAGTAATAGCAAAATGGAAAATATAGTTGATTAGCGTGACTGTCAAACAATGGGGTTAATCCTTTAAGAGGTACTTTGCTCTGTGATTTTAGGCAGGATTGACCTCAGAATTTGACATTTAGCGTTATTTTAAGGCTACGACTTTAATTTTGCTCTACTGGAAATGTGTCTGCATGATGCTACATAACACAAGTTGTGCTCCATTAAAACAGCACAGAGCACAGATGTACTGCACCATTTCCAGGAGGGGATTTAAGGGCGTCCAACTCAACCTGATGTAATAAATCACAAATCTGCCTCCAGGGCCTTAACCGTGAAGTCTCCTGGACAAATGTGTACAGATGTAGATAACTGACTTCTTTCATGTAAAATACTATTATAGAAGAAAAGATACAGTTCAAGTCTACAGCCATTGTCACTGTGAAAAATAGAGGATGAAGTGGGTTTCTTGCAGCATTCATAGACCACAGAAAGCAGAGACATTTAAAGCTTAGCACAACCCATCACTCTATTTCTGCATTGTCTTCTTATCTGCATCGTCAGATTACAGCATGAAACCTGATCTGATGAAGCGGCCCCACAGCACAGTAAGACCAATAAGGTGAAACTCAAATCCTGCTAACAATGCATTATGTGGTTTGGTAAAACATTAGCTTTCCGTAATAGGATTTGCTCGGAGGCTGTTGCACTTACACGTCAATACAAAATCAATGGCGCATAGCTGAGAAGTTGGAACTCAGAAAAAGGGCTCAGAGGCTCCTTTGTAAATCAGATGAAATCATGAGTGGCCTGTATGAGCTGCACTCTACAGCGCTGTGGCCCGCTCACCCATCTTTCTTATTCCATTTCAGTATAATTGGACTGTTTGCGGTACGAACACTTACCATCAAAGAGCCATTCAGAGCTAATTAAAGTGACACGGTGTTAAAAAGCAGCAGAACATATACATTGATAAGGGGTCGTCTAATCGGTTGAAATGTGCAGTTGAGTTTTTGGAGACTAACTGAGATTCCAGACATTTCTACAGCTCACACTTGGTCAGAGTGAGGGAGGAAATAGCTTTCATTCCAGCACCATGCGTGACCTTGGGAGGACCAACACTACAAACTGCTGCTGACTAGTCCTGTATGATAAAACACCCTCCATTCTGCCTCTTTCTGTCTGCACCAGTTTGTGTGTGGGAGTCCGACATGGCAAATATTAATCCTCTGCCTTTCTCTTTGAATTCATATATTGAAGAAACTCAAAGGCCATTATCTGCTGCTCTTTTCTGTCTTTCCCCTCATATTAAACACTCATTAAATCCTTCATTATATTAAATAATAGCCTGGACTTTTTTTCCCCCTCACTCTCCTCAGTCCTACATTCTAAAACCTCATCCATCTCTACCATCTCTGCTCTCCCTCTCTCATTATATTCAATACTCCAGAAACTCTCCCTCTGTACTCCCCATAGCCCCGGGGTTGGGTGACTGCTGGGAGCTTTCACTGTGCAAACAGCCCCAGCTCTGCTCCTCCATCCTGGGCTTGATTCAGATTCAGTGCAGCAAAGCAGCAGTAGTGATTTTTAGCCCAGGCAGCATCAAAAAATATGTAAGATACCAAAGTTTTGTTGGTTATTTGCTCTCTAAACACAATAGCTCTGTGCATAGTAACGACGCGCCTGTGACACTGGGACTAAATCACATCTCACAATATGTAAATTGCATCCCCTGGAAAATTTGTAATCCCACTAAAATGACGCCAACACTATTTGACTGACATTTGGAGATGGGAAAAGCATCTGGAAGTGGCTGCTGGGACTGCAGTGTACAAGCCGATGGGAAAGCCCTGCCGCCTGGATGCTCCAGCTGTCACTGACCAGCTCACGAGAACAGCTGGATTTATGTCCCACAGGAAAAAGACTGTGTTTTCAGACTGGCAGTCAACAAAGACGAGGTCAAAGTTCAGATATTTTGTAGTGTTATAAAGGAGGGGGGGTCACGGGAAGGTCTGCCAAAACGAGCCACGACGCCCTGGTTTTATGTAAATGTAAACGGAACACGGTGAAGCAAAGCAACACACGAGGACATCTTCTTCACGACTTTCTGCCCTTTTACTTCGGTGTGAATAGACAGTAGCATGTATAGTTTCAGATCCTTCACTTCCTGAGAGCATCACAATTATTATATCATCATATTATCTCAATTACTTGAGCTATCTGCAGTCATTGTGCATAATCATAATAATCATCTCCATTCACCTGGATAAAAACAGCTGGATGAATCTCATAGACATGTCGTTTCATCCGTTTTTGCACATTGTTTTCTACTGAGATCACGCTGTCTGTCTTCTAATAGCATCATGTTGATTTAATATCACCTGAGTGGAGAATTAACGCCACCAGCTGTTTAACTTGAAGCGTTTTATTGCTACCTGTCTTTATCAATCATATTTTTGGTATATTTCACTAATTGGCTGTGTGTATTTCACTTCTTATTTGTATCAAATCCGCCCTGTGCAATTTTCATTTACAAAACCCAAAAGGCAAACAGGGAAGCTATTTTTATTTGCCTGTTCAATGCCAGTGAACATCTCGTCGTCGTTGTAAGGTATACAGTGTGTGCACATTCAGATTCAGATTCAAATTTATTGTCATTACACATGTACAAGTACGCAGCAACAAAATGCAATTAGCATTTATCCAGAAGTGCAATTAGCAGCAAGTGCAGGAAGCGCAGAATATACAGTATTAACAATATCTACACTATGCACAATGGGTATAATTTACATGTGGAGGAGGTATGGCTGGCGAACATATATGCAAATGTAAGTATTATGGACAATATACAGACTGAATAGTGAGTTAATAGTGCAGCGTATGAACTAGAGCAAAATGTTGAAATAATAGTACATACACTTAAACTATACTAGTGGCATAAAATGAACTGAAAAAGGCAAATCATGACTATTTGTGAGACTGAATTGTTACTAGCTTCTGCAAGAATAACCTCTCGGTTGCTGTTGGAAAATGTGAACTACATATGAATTTCCAAATATCGCAGGCATACCCCTCAACTGATAAGCCTTAAATGACCAGAAAACTTAAACAGTATCTCAAACGATGACAGAGTGTAACACTAGTAGCATCTTTGTGTAATTTAATAGTTTATTTCTGCAATATCAATATCTAGTCTGTCATAAGGTGTATGTTGTGTTGCTGTCGTCACTACTGAATTGCACTGTGGGATATATATTCTGGTGTAATATCCCATGATTGTAAACTCTATGCAACTCATGTACTGTGTGTTTCATATAAAAACATACAAAAATAAAGCTGCTGTAGTGCGCTAAAGCTGTTCTATGTTGGTAGAAAACCATAAAAATAGCTTCTGTCGTAAGTTATTTAGGTCTTCATACACTGTGTCCTGGTTTTAATATAGTTTATTTTTATATCTGATTCATCCTTTTTCAGCCAGGTTTCCCTTAGATGAGAGGATTCTAACTTTAGTGAGACTTACCTGATTAAATACAGGTTAAAGAAAAAAATCAATACTGAAAGAGAGAAGAACATTAGCCGAAGCCTTGAGTACCATTAGATTTAATGCCAGTACTCCATTCATTCTATTCAAAGTGCAGTTTCCATGTATCTCTACAAAGCCAAAGATAGCAAAATAACTGTTAAAGCCTTTTCAGGTCTGAAATGAGGTCAGGCTTCTTGAATTAAATCTTCTTCCAGTTACTTTCTGTTTGAACTGAACATGAACCCTGGCAGATGACACATCCACATTTTAGGTGTGGTGTATTTTTCACTGTGACGAGTGGAAAAGGAGCAGAAAGAAGTGAACAGAGCATATCGGTCGGCACCTGTGATCAGTCAGTGAACGCACCGGCTGGACATCCGGCCTCTGCACGGCTGGTTTGTAAAGTCACTGACTCTTATGGCATGTAGCAACACAGCGTGGTTAAAAGAGCTCCTATATTCTTGTCTTTCACCTTCTCAGGGTGGATCTCGTTGTCCCGTCTTCTGATTTCAGATCTATATCTCTTATTTCAGTCTTGTTTGCTCAGGCTTTCTTTATCTGCCGTGCAATTTCCTATCACCTCCAGTCCCGTCTGTCTCTATAGTTACGTTTTATCTCCTTACTGCCAATATTTACAATTATAGGGAAAAAAATTTCTGTTGTTGCTGTGATGCTAATCTTGAGTTAATTAAGATTATTAATTTGAATTTCACACCTACAATAACTATGACACATATTAGTTACATTAGGCATAATTGGTATAATTTTCCAATCTCAGGTATGTATATTATTTTATTGATACTCCAATTGATCAGTTCCTCCAATCAAAAATCCAAAAAAAACTAAAATTATCAAAAAAATCAGTAGAATGCCATGAAATTAACCCATAAAGACCCAGTGCTAATTTTTTGGTAGTTCCCAAATGAATTTTTCTCATTTCATAGGTGGTTTATCACCATTTAGTATAATATGATCCTCTGTATGTTGCATTTTTCTGCGTAAATCATGTATTTTCCATTATTTAATGTCCTAAATTTCATTTAGATGTTCATTAAAGCTCAGAGTTAATTCAAAAGTTATTATATCATAACAGAGAAAACAGAAGAAAATGCTTTTTCAGTAAAATCTATCATTAACTGAACATAAACCAAGTGTGTCCATCCACTGTCATTGATCCAACTCCATGGGTTTTACTGATGAATCAATGAGTCATATCTGATGACCATGAAAAGATGACAAACTGTATTTTACACCAATTATTTATATGTATTGATAGGTTTAGTGAATCAACAGGTATTAAACATTTACATCAGTAGATGGTTTTGGTCACTGGTGGATGTTTGGGTCTTTATGGGTTAATAACACTGCCCCTGAAAACAGGCTGTTGAAACTGATCCATGAACGTCAGGAATCATAGGTAATCAGGTAACATGTACGTGTGTGTCGAGCAGCACTTCATTACAAAAACAGTGGGATATTGAGGCGAATCTACGACAATAGTCTACAAGGGATTATGCCTTCGCTGTATTCTACAAACGTCCAAACATCCAGTGCTGTTGAATCTCAATGCTGTCTGCAGTCTTTTAGTCGCTCTTTGCCTATTTTGTTTTCTGCTCATTCCTGTATCTTCTATCCTTGTATCTCCCCCTTGGCTGCAGTTAATTCCCAGGAAAGAAACAGGAGAGGACAGAAAACATCCATCACCACCTCCATATACTCACACACCCTGCCCCACCCAAATACACAGAAATACAAGTGCATGCTCAGCACACCAATCTATGCAGGTTGACATGACTAATACGCAATGATATATGATAAATACAGGCGCTTACGCATCAACGTGCAGGTATTCTCGCCCATGCTTCCACCACTGTCTCATGCATGTAATATTTTTACACACACGCGTACGTGATCTTATTTTACAAGCATTCTGTCACCAAGCCAGTTCAGGTTTGTCAGCTTTTTGTTGCCATTATAAAGACACCAGCAGCAAAACAGCAACGGCTGAGAGTTTGACGAGACAAGATTTTAGTCTCAGTTGCTGATTCTTGTGCTTATTTGCTTATTTCTTCATTTCACAGCCCTCCCTGCTGCGTCTTTCTGCAGAGGAAGAGGACGGGTGATCAATAATGGCTATAAAAGTTCTGTTTTGAGCCAAACAAAATAACTACTGCATAGGTCTGGATCAATAATTCAATAAAGCCATACAGTGTTTGGCTCTGAGCTTCGACTGCACAACACTGCACTGTACCGCATGAATTTATAAAACTGCAAACACACACTTTGTACAGAAAATTATTTCAACAACGCTAGTAGGATGATGCTTCTTGGGTTATTTTTCCCTGTTCTACCTGTGACGTGCCTGATTGGACGGCAGAAGGTTACTGCATTAAATAACACAGGAGTAACTGCATTTATATACAGTATGTGCTGTAAATGGATTATTGCATGGTGCGTTATATTGGATTAACAGCTAATATGCACTTTCAAGTTCTAATTGGATTGATGTCCGAGTGTATGTGTCTCATTAATGGATTATAAAGGCGATGAGGCAGTTATTGTACTCAGATAAAGGGGTCCCAAATGGGTGCCCAGGGGGCCCGCAGGGGGTCTATAAAAGGGTTTAAAGGTTTATGATGTGGAATGAAAAAATGATCTGTTTGATCTCCATTTAACTGAGCATGAATTTATTTATTTGACTTTATTTTTGACTTTATTTTTTGTCTGTAGGTGACCCTGCAGCAGCTCAGTATCAAACCTTATGAGTTTACAATCTACTTTTAACGATCTGATGGAAAAATAGAAATGCTATCACATAGAATTATAGCAGGTAATTTTGCAGATA
The DNA here is from genome assembly GCA_037367365.1 of Apogon talboti. Classification (NCBI taxonomy): domain Eukaryota; kingdom Metazoa; phylum Chordata; class Actinopteri; order Kurtiformes; family Apogonidae; genus Apogon; species Apogon talboti. The sequence goes on from JAPQRQ010000002.1 coordinate 6,934,651, forward strand.
CAGCCCAATTAGACCTCAATTTGACTGGACCAGTAATATAGTAGCATAATAGTTTATAGTGACAGCTCCACATTTTTCTTTGTTTTAGTGCAAAATAAGTAAAATTATAGTAAGAAATTTTTACATATACAAACTAACTTTGCGCAAAGAATGTGAATAACCTGAAAATCCATCAACAACGACATTTATGAAGAAAAAGAAGTGCAATTTTAACAATATTATGCCCTGTCTTATCCTTTATACAAATGCATTACAACTTACAGATTACAGTGGATCTACAAAGGGACAAAACATTTAGTAAAAGGCATCTGGAACTGAAAAATATAGTATCTTTGTGATCAAAACAACTTGCCAAGACTCAATGACACTCTGGACTGTAAGTGTCTTCTGTGTAATTTTTGGAAGGTTGCAAATTCATCCCCTGGGCCTGATAGGCCGGTTTTGGCCCACAGGCCATATGTTTGACACCCCTGATATTAAACCCTCTGTAGACGACAATTACAAGTTTAAAAAAAATGCACGACGATACAAAACCACCCAGTACTGCTCTGTGTATTAGTGTCTGAGCCCCTGCTACATCAGAAGAGGCTGATCCAGTAGTTTCAGCTGACTCACTTCACTGACATAAAACTGAATAACAACAGGGAACAGTCGTTATTTAGTGGTTTTATGTGAGATCTCTTATGAATTATAGCCCTCTGACTAAGTGTTGTTTTGGGATGTTACATTGTGGGCCTGTACCTCATTGGTCTGTCATTTTCCCATCTGTCTAGACTATAGTGGTTCTCAATATCTTTTCTGTTTTTTAGTAGATTTTTTAAGTTGCAGACTGTCAGTAGTGGCTACAAACTGTATTTTACAGCCTGAGATTTTACTGTCTGAACTTAAGGGAGAATATACTGTACACTTAAATATAAGTGAAGCATTTGAGCAATTGGACTTTTCATGCATGAAAACCTTAATCCCCTTTTGTGACCTCTTTTTCTATATGTATAGTCTTTGACTAGTTGAGCATGAACGAACATTACAGGATGTTACTGATCTGATGTAATAGATCCAATGGTATTTCCACCACTAGGGGTCTCTCAATCAAAACAATAGCAACACATGTTTTCACGACTATTTTAAGTGGAAATCTGTCAAGACTCAAATCATTTTTACTGACAATATATTATTTAAAGTTTTATTCTCACATCACAGTAGGAACATTATTAACTATATGACCAAGTGAAACAAGTTTAAGACCGAGAAAATCACATATTTCTCTGAATGTGAACAGTGTTCGAAGTATGTTTTCATTAAGAACGACATATAATAATATCAAAATGTTACAGGTTGTAGTTTTAAGTCAGAAACTTGTAAAAATGTAAATACTTCTCCTTTATTTTATCATTTGACTTCATATGAAACATCATAGTAAGACATTGTATAGCATTAGAAGACCTGGAATTAGTTTAGAAGTTTATATGAAATCTATCAAAAACCAAATCAGTCCAATGAGCAACACCTTACATACCGTTCACACACTTAGGCCTGTTGCAGTTACTACATAACGACCATATTACAATCACCGGATCAAGATAATCGTCAAAATTATCACACCTGGATAAAGCTAATGCGAAGCTACATCCACATCATTTTCAGTATCTCTAATTTCCGTGCATATTTATATTATTTCAGTCAAATCTGCCCTGTGGATTTTTTATCTACAAAGCCTAAAAAGCAGTAAATGTCTCGTCCTCATTTATATGTGTGAACTATTATTTGACTTGTACTGTAGCAGGATCAGAAAATGAACAGAAACAGATGAATCATAATCAATTGCAATTCAGTATTCATGCTACAAACTATGATTTAAGGTGTTTGATCGGTATCTGCCCCTTCAGACATGATTCCACACTCGCAGATCAGACCAACCCTGCCATCCAAAATGTAAATCAACACATCCATCAACCACCGGTCATGACAAACACATTTCTGAACAGCACTTAAAGGTTCAATGCTGTTCACAAGGAGCTGAAACAGGTCCAATCACCGGATCAATATCGCAGTTACAGTTATATCGATCCGCTGATTGGATCCGTTTCAGCGGCAGCGATTTGTGCAGAGCATCTTAAAAACAGCCCCCCTCCCCAGAATCATAAACCGTGGTCGTTTCCTGTGACCTTGGACTCTTAAGCCGTTAGGCATACTTGAGGAGGATATGAGGAAGTCTCTTCAGAAGCACAAGAAGAAAAGAAAAGAGGAAGGCTCGAGATCAGAGCTGCAACTTTAATCTTTGATGTCATCAAGAGACACAGCCCGCAGCCTGTTGATGACGACACAGATCACAATCTCTACAGTGTCTTTTTGGAGAAACGGCTTCACGGATTCACATTTAGGCGACCACAGATGCTGTAATTCAGCCTCGGCGTGGATGGTGATCTATCCTCACACCCTCCCTCCTCCCGCTCCACACCCAAACCTCCACCCCCTCGCTCCCTTATTCCTTAGCAGCCCTACCTTGAGCCCTTTTTCTAGAATAGTCTTTCCCAGCCCGTATCATGAGCCACATCTGTCACCTGTGTGTGAATCCGGCTGTGGGCATGCATGTGCATACTCTGGATACGCGCTCGTGTGTATGCATGTGTGTCACGGCAAAAGAATTACAATGAAAAAGAAATATGTGTCATGTCCTTGCTAGACCCTCGAAGGAGAGAGAGATCTATTTCTGTCGCCACAAATGGAGGTGTTCAACCAGGCTTCAATAGCAGAGATTTGCCTTTTCACACACCACTCTCACACACACACACACACACTCACACACGTACACACACACACAGCTCGAGAAAAGGCTAACCATTCTTGTGTGGCGGCGGCGGTGGCGAGGGACAGAGAGCAGCAAAATGCACAGATGAGAAAGATAATAGAGTGGGAGAATTAAGAAGAGAAGGAGGAGGAGGAAAAAAAGGAAAAGAGAGAGGAAGAGAGGGAGAAGGGGGAGGGGAGAGGAAGGCAGGATAATGTACACTTAGTTCACAAATATTGGAACACACACATGCATGTATACACACACACACACACACAGACACACACAGTTCCCACATAAAGGCAGAGTTGTTTACCTAGAGGCATGCCTTTGTTGAGGAGATGTGAGCTTCCCATGGTGCGTTCCCCAGCCAGCCAGCACAGAACACAAACCTACGCTCTTCACTCAGCAGACATGAACAGGAATCCAGTCAGCATATGGCGGCTGTGGCCAGCTACCTCGCTTCCCTTAGTCCTTCTCCCAGCCCCTTAGTGACAAGCATACACATGTGCTCCCCCTCTTTTCTCTCTCTCTCTCTCTCTCTCTCTCCCTCTCTCTCTATTTCCCCCCTCCCTTCCGTCCCCTTTGCTTGCCCGCACTCTTGTTCTCTATCTGCCTCACCCCTCCCTCCCT
>JAPQRQ010000002.1:6938171-6952003 GCA_037367365.1 Apogon talboti
TCCCTCCCTCCCCGGTCTCTACTCCCTCCCCTTCCCGTCCCTTTCTCACTTTCTATTACAGCAAATCTCTGTCTTTCCGTCTCTGTCACACAGTCAAACTCACACTCACAAAAAAACACAGACACAGAATGGAAGCACTGCCACCACTGCATTTAAGGGCAAGACGGTGTAAAAGAGATGGCGTTCATGGGAAGAGAGACAGCACTGAGTGTGTGTTTAAGAGTGTCAGAGAGAGAGCAGGAATGGGGAGGGGCTAAAGCCGTCCAAAATTCATCTTTTGTTTCCTGAAAGACGACAGGGAGGGAGAGAAGACGAAAAAAAGAAATGAAAGAAGAGTTATGCGATTACAAGCCGCAGAGGAAAAACTTGTTCTGGCCGATACAAAGAAAGCAATTACTATAAAGCAGAGTGATTTTTATTGCAATAAACAAGGACATGTTGTGACATAATGCTCAATAAATAACTGAAGCCCACTGGGTTTGCTCTTATTAGATGTTTATATATACATTTTTTGTAAAACATTGAAACTGGCAGAGTTTTAAGAAGATCCACAGTCTGGCTTTATCTTCTCTACACACAACTTTTTATGTGGATAAAATTCCATAAATAACTGCCTTCACAGCCACCTTAGACATGAACACTGAACATGAAGTAGGGCTAACTGAAAAGTATTGATCTTTTTTTCACATAACATGAATTACAAGCAAATATATCACATATTCTACATCATTATTGGAGAAACAGCAAATGTGCTGTTGTTTAAATGCAGCTATTTGCATATTACAGATGTTAGTATCATTATAATCAAGTATAACCCAAACTGCAGCAAAATAACCTAATTATTTGTGCAGCAAGCAACTTAAATTATTTATGATATTAATACTATCATATAAAATATGAGCTCTAATACACAGACTGGATAAAAAACAAAAAAACAGTCTCCACCTGGTTTTAACTAAATCACTAAGTAAGAACCTTCCATTGGATCATTACTGCAGAGTTATTTAGTAAGTAATTTAACCCTAACTGCAGTGGATAGCTCCTAATTTCATCATCAATTATGTCAAAAGTGGCTGTGGAAAAGATGTAACTAACAAATAAGAAAGTATCTAAAGAATTGTTGAAACAAGTGAAATTGGGTTAAAACTGTCCAGTACATTATTATTATTATTATTGTTGTTGTTGTTGTTGTTGTTGTTGTTATTATTATTATTATTATTATTATTATTATTATTATTATTATTATTATTATTATTATTATTATTATTATTATTATTACTACATTGGAACAATAGTGATGAACCATTGTCTTTGAGGAAGAAGTGTGAAATGGAAAAAAGTCTTAAATGACTCTGACCAGGGATCAAATTGTAAAAAATAAATCAGCGGTATAACTCAGCGGTTCAGGGGGCATGAGAAATCATTTTCACACATGGATTTGGACACCACAGAGTCCAGACCTGAATCACACTGACAGTCTTTGTGGTGTGAATGAGAAGACTTTACACAGTTGTCCGACTCGCCATCATCAATACAAGATCTTAGTGAAAAATTAATGCAGCTATGGACAGATATAAATGTCGTGACACTGCATAAACTTATTGAAATGATGCCACAGGGACTGCATTCTGTAATCTGAGATAAAGGTGATCCAACAAAATATTAAAGTGGGACTGTTTTATCCAGGTTGCGCATAAATACATATACAGGAGATACACTGTACTGTACTGTGACAAGTCAGACGACTCAATAAATTCTAAGAACATTAAAGAATCAGAGGTTTCATTTCTATAACACAATAACGCTGTTTTATTTTTATGTTTTTATTTCCCTCAAGATGGACGTATTATGTAAACCATCATCATCTTCCTTTGTGTGGGAAATGTGTGATATTAATACATTTGTCTTGCCCTTTAGCTCTGCTGTAAGACTGTTCACAACGTTCTATGTTGTCTGTGGTTTGACAAGTCAGATTCATTTTGTCTCATTATTTTCTTTCATACAATATTCATATATTTCTACATGTAGACCTCACACACACAGCTCCAAACATCTGCAAATAGTATACTTATACAGTCTATTGCAGTACAATTGTACTTTTGATGTGTGTGTAAATATGAACAACTGCACTTTTTACTCCTGTGCTATTTCCTGTAAAGAGTTTAGTCTAGTGAACTTCCAGGTCTTTGATGTGGTGAATGCCTCCAGTAAAACCCCTGTTGGACTTCTGTTCCTGAAGTTGTAGTCTTCCAGTCACTATTATCTACACTTCAGCCACTTGATAAGCACAGTGATATAAGCAGCCTCCGACACCCCCCTAACTGTCAGGGTCTAACCTAGTTCAACAGCAGTGATGGTTACATCACATCTTCAGCATTGGTAAATGTCACAGACAGCCAGTGGGCGAACTCTTCCAATCCAAAAACATGTGGAGGGCGAGAGAAACAGTTGTTTTCAACAGTGTTTGCAGGCGGGATCATAACCCCTGTCAATGTTATCACCTCCCACCTTTCTTACTAGTCTTTTCTGTGATACACTTCTGGAGGAGGAACTTTTTCTATGGTATTAACAATGTCCTGCTTTTAATAATTAGCTCTTCAACCGATAGGCCATCTTCTCTGTCAAAACTACTGGTGGGATTCATTTCAAATTTTTTATATATATTCCTTGGGACAAAGTCTACATAGTTTGTTCGCAGTTTTGAGTAATGTTGATTTCTGGATTTTTGACAAATTTTTGAAATATTAGAAATTTGCCGTTACTTAGAATGGGCCATATTTTGATGGCTTATAAAATGGAAATGGTTAGAGATATCGACTTTCATCTGGGTCCATGACCCTTGACCTTGAATGTCCTTGAAGGGTCAAACTCAAGGCCACCAAAGTCTAGATTTCAACAATCTTCTCTCAAACTACTGTTCTGATTCATTTTAAATTTTAGGTGTAGCTTCTCTGGGACAATGTCTACAAAGTTTGTTCACAGTTTTGAGAAATGCATTTTTGAAATATTAAACACTTGACTTTATTTATAATGGGCCAGAATTAGATGGCTTATAACAGGGGAATAGTTAGAGATATCAATATAGTTACAATTGAGCGCTGATAGGAATTCATATATGGGCTTTGATTTAATTAGTTGAGTTCTCCTCCAGTGAAACTACCACCCACTTCTACTGGGAGATTGATCTCCTCCATCAAGACCACAGGACTGTAACATAACCTCATAAATTCAGCTTGGTCTTGATTGTCAATAGTACATGCCAGTGAGCTACAGGGCCATTGGTCCTATTTTTGTTAATTTGTTATAGTGAGTGCGGAGACATAATTAGGATGCTGATAGGAGCTCTGGAACCTCCATGCCCAGCTTCTAGGTTCATTTTGGAAGCAAAGATAACAATTAAACAAAACTTACCAATGCAATGATATTTATCCCAATATAAAACTATATTATGACATTTTTCATTACTGTTTTGTATCCCAGACCTTTGTTAGAAAAGAAACACCTGAATCCAACGTGTCCCAATACTTTTGTCCATATAGTGTATAATAAATCCAAGCATGACAGCCTTACATTAGCCTTAAAATATGACCAACAAGAATGCAAGGATGAAAAACTAGAATACTTATAAGAAAACCAGACAAATCACTGACTTTGTATTTTTAGAGCGAAGTTCAATGTAAGTCAATGTGTGTTTTCTTTGACAAAGAAAGTATTTTAAGCCTAAGACAAAGCTGTGTTGAATATTATCTCACAGTTGCCTGACGCAGTTTAACACCATCATTAATCAACATGTGTCACTTCAAAAACTTTCCTAATAGGAGGGGGAGACATAGGAAGACATGACTCAAATGCTTCTCACAACAGGAGCTACAATCAACTGAGCACTAGAGATAAAGCAAATAAGTGTGTGGTTCGAAAATGACTCATTTCCAATGTTGAACAGCAGCAAGTGACAGTTTACTAAGTACATATTGACACCAATGAGAACAAACCAACAGTTGAGGGTTTAACAGTGGCCTGATCTGACACCATCTTTAGATCTAAATCTGTACGTTTGTAGCACTATGTGAGATAGAAAACTGTGAAATTTAAGATGTAAAAATATGTGTGTGGTAGCAGTGGAGTAGGGAAGTGGTAAAACCCCTTGAGTCTGTTGTGCAACAGCTGATCTGTAGTCAGGTTTAGAACTGCAGCTGAACGTCAGCAAACAGACCTGAGTGCCTCTGGGCTTCACACATTCACACAAAAATGACATGTTCCTCTTTTTTTTACTTCAACCATATGAAGTTAAAAGAAATCTGCTATTGAAAAACTAGAGTCAGGAAACATGTAACATACCTAATCATAATCATAAATATAACATCCAAAATACAGGAAAAAGTTGTCTTTTGTAATATAATGAACCACCGTGATATATTAAATACAATTAATTATGCAGATTGCTTTGCATATATGAAAATACTTTTAAATACAGCGAAAGTTTCTTTAACCCCGCACATACAAATGCAACTTAATTGTGAACAGAAGGAGTTATTCAGGTGTGCAGACACAGCTTTGTTTTTTTCTCACCAAATGCAAACTGACAACCTGGAGTCAACAGTATGAGAAGGCACAGACACATTAATCGTGTTGACAGGGCCTTCTCGACAGCAGCTTCTCTCCAGCCTCATCTTACACACAAGAGACAAATACACCTGAGGAGATGGAGGAAACATATTTGGGGCTTCTAAATGAGGATAGGAAGAGGATACGACAATGCAGGCCGATGATATCAGGGCCTATAATACAGAGGAAGAGGGGAGACAAATGCTGCCTGGGAGGATGGAGTAAGTAAAGATTGGTGAAATATTTAAGGCTGCTTATGTGGGGGAAAGAAAGGTGAAAAAGATCAATTTCAACACCTTACACTTTGACTATTAAACACACATCTCAGGCTGCGATGTGTGCAAACTCAGCAGTGACATTCTCATATATTGTGCGAGGAAGGACATTAACAGATACACCCTTTCCTCTCTCCACTGCTCCACACCCTCAGAGTTTTTACTCTTTTTCTCCACCTCTTGGATTTATTGCCTCCTTCATCCCCTCTGCCTCCTTCCCCTCCTCACCTCTCCAGTCTATCTTTTTACCCCCTGCTTCCATCAGACCATCTTTCTTTCTCATCCCTCCCAATTTCTCTTGATCTCATTCGCACTCCATCACCCCCACCTCCTCATTCTCGCATCTCTTTCACTCTTCTTTTTCCATCTCAGGCTTTCTCCCCATACATCTCCACACACACACACCCCCCCACCCTTTCTTTCTCTGTGAAGGCACTGCAGCGTGTCTAATGGTTCAGCTCCTTCTCAGCAGATCCACCAAGTGGAGGCCAGCCGAGCAGCAGCCCCGAATAACGCCTCCCAACCGTTGGCCTTATCAAGACTGACAGCCAGCTAGACCCAGAGCTATCACTAACACACACATGCACACACGCAGGACCGCAACGACGCATGCCTGCACATGCACGCGATAAAGCTTGTGCACAAACAAATGGATGCACACTCATACAGACAGTTACATGTACAACAAATGCTCTGACATGCAGTTGGAGACGTAGAAGTAAAGCCACAACAGCTCAGAAAAGCATGTGTACACACAAAAAACAACATGATGTATGTGGGCGTATGCATGCACTGAAGTACAGACACACACTTAGATACAGCTGCTAAGTCACACTTACTGTAGCTGGCGACAGATCACACTGTACCCATCACATAAACTGCAACCGGGCACACACGAGTACACACATACACACTGCAAATTGGATTTATGGATACAGACAGTGAACTGCAGAACAATGTGGATGCCACTACAGAGGAGAGAGTAGATACTGGAGAAAATAACAATCTAATCTACTACGGGGGGAGAAGTATACTGCAGGCATAAAGAATCTACCCACGTGTGGAGAAGAAGGGGGGGGGCAGCTCAGAAAGTAAAGGGGTGAAGGATGGAGGAGGAGACAGTAAGGATGAAGATGTAGGAGAAGGATGAGGGGGAAAGTAAAGAGTAGGGACGAAGAAGCATTATAGGGGTAGTTTGGATTTTTAGGTTACAGGATTTTAGCACCAGAAGAAGAAAACAGGAACATGGGTTTGTTATAGTTGATGTGTTGCAAACCTGATGCTATGCTACGTCAAGACATCAGGCGTTTCTCAATGTCAAGTTCGCCGTGTTTGGACTTGGTAAGAACAGCCCAAGAGAATGGACTTCCTAAGAAGGCAAGTCTCTCTAAGTTGACAGTAGCACAAAATGCAACTCGGGATATTTGCCAGCCAAGTCCATGCGAGTCATCAACCAATCCATCCTTGGCTTAACAGACGAGAACAACATCCGAGAGTTCCATCCGATCTTGGTTTGTCCGATGGAACAGTACTTGGGCCTCGACTGATGACGTTTCATGAGAATAGAAGAATAGACAAGAACGCGTATTGAGAAACGCTGATATAGGTGACCCTTGGTAATTATGCATTCACGGATGTGCCACAGGTGCACCCTGGGTAAATTGCTGTGGGAATGCTTATAGGTCACATCATCAGGCTTTACAAAATGTGTTTTTTTCATATTTGAAACTCAAGATATGATAGTTTTGAAATCGTCTAAAGGCGATACACATACTGTCATGTTTTTGCAATGCTTTCGCTGTTTTATTAATATTTTTGTCATTTTACACCGTGGAAAAACAGTTCAAATACTATATATAATATAATGCTTTCTCAATCGCACACAGCTAATGAAATTTGATGTGTTTTATGAAATCATTATTCAGCCTCATTTATCTCACATTTGAGACGTTTGTTGAAAATAGAATGACGGACAACATTTATGCTCAAAAGACGGTATTAAACAATTTCATTTTAGTCACATTTTCTACACCTACCTATTACTTTTTTCATATAATCCACTACCTGTGAAGCTAAGACTTTAGTAAATCTATTTCAAGCATCAGAACACTTCGTCCACATGAAAGTGTGTTTTCACAAGAGATTTGAAAATTCACAAATCTGACTTCAAATGTTCAATATTTGGGCTAAATTGTCTCTTTCTACAGTGCTCTAGGACAAAAACGGCTCAATTTTACATAAAGTTAAGATTGTCCTGAACATTTTGATATAAAACACTTGGGTTTTATGTTATTTGCAAGCACCTTAAAACGGTGAATTTCATAAAGTACGTAGAAATCAAGAAAATCCCCTTGGAGCTCTGAGGGTTAAGTCATGATGCTTAAAAGCTGTCACTCCATAATCAGCCCATCCTCCACCTATCATACACTACCCATGTAGATAGTTATGTGTGAGCTGTAAAAGCTGGACCTATATCACTATATCACCATTATAGAATCTCAGACTTTCCTTTCCAACAAAATCTTTCATCTCACTCTGTTTAAAATCACTGGACTACCTTGAAAAAGACAGTAAATTTACCTCAGACTGTAGGAGTTGCTGGTCTCCTGTTTGCTTCTCCAAAATGAGGCTGATCACTATCTGTTGTAGGTAATATTCTGACTTGGCAGTGCCTCAAACATCCCCTCTTCTAAAATGAACTGAACCTTGTACATCACAGAAGGTTCACCAACAGCTGCTTGTATGTCAGAGATGCAATCTGCATATCTCTGAAAAAGAAACTAACCTATGCCTGGAACAGACCGTTAACCTCTCGCCTTTATAGTGGTTGCATTACCTGTCACATTTCATTTCAGCATGTTAACAGTAAATATAAACAAGATATTACAGCCCTATTGTTAAACAGATTAACATCATATCAGAGTCAAAGTCTAACCAACCTCTGAATTAAAAAGTATTCCCTTGTAATCGATCTTTACTTTTCTTAGAAACTACATTTATGGTGTAATGCATTCATATCAATTGATACCAATGGTACAATCATGATAGAAAGTGTATTTGACAGCACCGCAACAAGAAACTTATCATATTATCAAGAGAGTGTTTAGAAAGAAAGGTTTTGACGTTATGTCAGAAATGTCAATATATTGTATTAGAGAGAGATCTGGTCTGAAGTGTCAGCTAAGCCTCTATTGTTTCTGCCGTAATATCGTTTTTCTGCACGAGTCCACTGTAAATACATAGTTTACCAAGTCAATAACCTCTTTTCTTTTAAGAACAGGAAGTGGTCAATAAATTAAATGAAATGAAATTAAAAAACAGGTATATGTAGGTTAATTCTCCTGTTATTGTCCTTGGTGGTGATGAAGATCTGGAGTTGATCCCTGAGGACTGTCAATGGCAGCTCACTGCTACTAATGTGCTTTGTGCTAATGCTAGTCTCTAATGCTAATGTTGTGTGTGTGTGTGTGTGTGTGTGTGTGTGTGTGTGTGTGTGTGTGTTATGGGTAAAATGTCGAGACTGAATTTCCCTACAGGGAACTTCATCTTTTCAACTTCATCTTTTCAATTTAGTGAATTGTAAACACAACAGCAAATGCAACAATGGCTGAAGCGTTTCACAAAGCAGTTATCACCACCACAACCTGCTGTCGTAAGAAACAGCATTCAGACTCAAAGAAAAGAAGTGATAAACGTTAAAGCAAAGCAAGAGTCAACACTGCAGGATGGAGGAATGAAGTTTGGTGCTGTTTGTGCAATGTACCCTCTATGCTGGTGAGACCTGTAGACTGATGACCCACTTAGAGGAAAATGTGTAATGCTTTGACATACATGGACTGTAACCAATAAACTTCACATTTTCCTCTAAATGACATAAGTGGCTAATTTTGTGTTAGCCGTGGGTGCTTTGTGGCTGAACACCACCCCCTGCTGTTCGTAGTTGGAGTGAATTTTTGTGTCACAAAACTGTAAAATCTGTGATCTTCCTGAACATAAGATAAAAATAATGCATTCATTTTTACAGTTCTTGGAACAAAGTATGTTTCATGAGATAGTTGCTGCTTCATATGTACCTATGATTCATGAATCTAAAATGAACTAATTCATCAACCTCAGTTTAACTGTTTAAGGAAATCATTAGTGGGTTTGATTTTTCTTTATGCTTTTAACTGATGTGATAATCTAAAACAAGCAAATACTCTTGCTTCCTCCTTTAAGAAACTAAATTAAACTAAAGACCTTCAATTAAAAACTTTCTGCTGACATTGCTTCAGATTCGAGGGCAATAAATGGATTGTGTTTCACTATCAATCACTGTGAATGTATCTGTTCAGAAGATGAGATTTGCATGCTGTCATCAATAACTATTAAAGCTCCTGTCACACCTGCTGAAGACACACAAAAATAAACACATCTATCTGTATGTTCCTACAGAAGCAAACAGAAATATGTTGTCACCCCCCCCCCTCCTTATTTAGCTTGGCACACAGTGATCTCATCAAAACCTAAACATAGTGTGGAGACAAACTGAAAGCACAGCCGCTGATATCACACAGACAGACACATTCACACATAGGAAGCACTCAATACAAGGCCAACAATGCACTACAAACCTTACATCACCTTCCTCTGTGTCCACTGTTCACTTTGTGCCAATGCTGTGAAGGGGCGGGGCATGCAGCAGATAATGGGCCAATTGTAAGTGATTATTGTTTACGTCGGCCAATCACCACAGCCCAGAGTTGGACAGCAGCCAATGACAATATGTTCAGCAGGACAAGGGGGTGGGTGTTCACGCAGGAAGAGAAATGTAGCCATGACATAGAGCATGTGCTGTGGAGGTTCACAAGGCGGGTTTGTGGGTTAAAAGCTAGGTCCTTAATACAGTAAAAACACACATTAAGGTTTTAACTGCAATAAAATGACAAAAATACATCAGTTCAAAATGATTGTTTCAATTTAATCTAACAACAATTTGGCTGTAACTAATTTAAGAATTTTTCAATTATTTAGACCAATAACACTGTTATATGATCCATGATGAAAGTGGTAACTGATTCTAGCAAGTTTAATTGATCAATTTCTAATCACGAAAAACACAAAAAGCTGCAAATTCTTGCATTTTTAAAGCTAAAAACAAAATTAAAGTGATTGGTTTTGATTTGTAAATTATTTAAATAGTCATTACATTATAAGAAAAATGTATTCTGTCACTTGGTTGGTTATTTTAAGATTACATTTCTTAACTGCACAATCGTTCAGTAAAATGAAATGGACTTAAGTGTATATGTTCCTGATCGGACTGATATGAGTTAAAAGAACAATGGTCGAATTTAGTTAAAATATGTACAGTGAATACTAAGTGGGTGATCCCATTGCAATCTTAGCAAATACAAGAAAACATAATTTACTGTACTGATTCATAAGATTGATTTAATTTAAATTGCATCAAAAATCAACTTTTACAGCTAAAATTAGCTATTCCTGTATTCCATTTTTTCTTACATTGTATTTTTAATGTTTTATTCTAATTCTTCTATCAACTAAAACACGTGGTGGTTGATTTGCTTAAAAATTAACCATCACTAGATCAGAAAAAGATCTGAAAATTGAAATTAAAGCTCTTGTAGCTGCAGTACTGACACCGTCCCACCAGATGGCGGTAGTGAGCACTAAGGCCATTCTGAGCTGGTAGAAAAAAATACAAACAACCACAAGAAAACCACAAAACCAAGATGGCGGTGCAAGAGACAGCATCTCAACTGTCCATGGCTCTTAAAGTCCAAGAATATCCCACCCTGAAGGTAAACGAAACTACAAACTGACATATAATGATAGTCTGTTGATCCGCGTGCTGTTGTAAGGCATGATGCACCCGGGGCTTTTAGAAAACGGGGAATATTGGTTCATCAGAAAGCGACATCAGCGAACTTTACAGGGAGGCTAACGTTAGCTCGACTAGCTTAGCTAGGTAGCTACGGTATATTAAATACATGTCGTTTTAAAACCACGACAAAGATAGTCGAGTCGGTCGGTTAGCAGTGACTAGTGGATATTTTTCTGTCGGTTTAAGTCTTTCTGTGATCTTGTTATCGACGTTAGGCAGACTGAAGGCCTCGAGTCTGGCAAGTGAAGTTAAAGCTGGTTGTTTGCGAAAATGGTTTATTTTATACAGGTGAAATGTGAGTTCTCGTTTAGCATTTGTGTTGGCGGAAGTTGGATTAAGATAACATTGACAAGCTGGATGAGGAGACAGTGTGTTGATCAGAAAGAATTTAACGGCCACGATGATCTGATCACTATACATGTGATAGTTGAATTCAGTTAAAGGCTCATGATTACGTGTTAATCAATAGGAACATGGGCAGAACCTTAACTAACGTGGTTGGCTCATTGTTTCATCAACCAGGCGTCAATAAATGTCATGCAGACGTGATTAGCCTGTTAGCTAGCTGGGTCGCTTTGATAAGACCACCATCAGCCATTCTCGGGCACGAAAAAGACGGAGCAACCGACCCGATACGCATTGTCGAGCATGCAAAACGAATATGGATGTTTGATGGATGAGTAGAAACCACAGGGTAGAGGCCCCGGTCCTCCCGAGTTAACGCAGTGTCATCAGATTGCTGCTGCCTCTCTGCACTTCAAAATGGCCAGCGAGAGAAATCACAGCCCGCTGCCGCACACACGCACTGTTCCTCCATTCCACATAACGTTACTGCGACACCACTGTTAAAAGACGAGCCGAAACAAGTCCGGGCTGCTTCCTGTGTTCACAGAGAAAAGGCAGCGTCGTCATACAAAGCACGGCTGTGAGTAGCAATGGATTGACAGCTTTTGTGTGGTAACTAATGGTGTGATGTTGTCATGGTGCATAACGTGGCATTTCGGGTTGCTGGCTTTTGTTAACGTTTCTGTACGTTTAGAAAGTCTGGCTGTGGTTTGGGGATGTGTCTGTCTTTGGTCTGATGCTGCAGTGAGGATCGTGGTACATGATGGGCACCATTTTAAGACAGGCCAGATGGTTATAATTACATGTTGGGAATGTAGAGAGGATTTCTAATTAGGATTTCTAATTACAGTTGAGGGGAAATAATGTAGATTTAATTTGGTGTTATATTAGTCAAAATTATCTCTCCAAAAAGCCTGGTCCAAAGACTAAGGAAGATGTTAATCTGCATTGCCAGCATATATATTATGTGTTGGGTACTTTGTCCTTGAGGGCATTGACAGCCAGCATTCACAGGAGAAATGGAAACCCTTACATTATTATTCAACCACTGACATGTTACTTGCATGATTAAAGAGCTCAGTCTCTCCATTGTTAGTGGGTGGCTTATGTTAATCACCATATGGCTGAAAATACTACATGAGAGAAAATAAATGCTACTTCTAATACAATTACATATGTAGATAATGAGCCTGTAGTCAAGACAAGTCAATATTTACTTTGAGAGTTGTTAAAATTACCAGAGCAGTAATGCTGTCATCTTTCTAATTATTCTGGTCATTCTTAATATACACTGTTTGTTGCAGGCCGCTAGATTTAGTCTGGTGTCTGTCTTCTAACAGAGCCACCTCCCAGCAAATAATGAAAGGCAGTCCCTCACACAGCGTGTCTGAAATGTGTTAACATGTCCGCTGTTAGATAAGATATAAAACTCTTAACTGTAATCGCTTTTACATTCCGTGAGTCATTGAAATCATTAAAGAAATGTATGATTTTTTCCCCCATTTGAAACAGATTTGGTAGTAATTACTTTAGATAATTTAGTTGTTAGCTTTTTGTAGGTGATATGAAACTTTGAATATTAATCTTGTGCATGTTATTGTTTATCTGTTGCTAACTTGATTATGAGGACATTTGTTGCCTCTATTTCTCCCTTTACAGCGTTTTACTGAATGGACAAAAGGCTGAAACCATTTAAAACTATGTACATTAAATTAAGGATGCACCATTATATTATTATTATTATTATTAGCCAGACATCGGTATTAGCTGTTATCAGCCTCAGTGACTGTTTTCTTGGTATTGGCAGTTAATTATTTGCAAGG
Source organism: Apogon talboti (assembly GCA_037367365.1). Taxonomy (NCBI): domain Eukaryota; kingdom Metazoa; phylum Chordata; class Actinopteri; order Kurtiformes; family Apogonidae; genus Apogon; species Apogon talboti. Next base: position 6,951,107 of record JAPQRQ010000002.1, read on the forward strand.
TTGATTCATAAATTTGTTTATTTGAATTTGTGGTCCTTCATATGTGGTTAGCTGAAGGGGTGGATTTTTCTCTCTGGCTCAAAACAGTGAATAAATAACAGAAATGAACAAAAAAGCACCAATAAAATTGTTGTTTTAAACATTGATATTGGCCAAGAAGTGTCCAAGATTGCATCTACCATTATGAACTTTGTATTATAGATGTTAAAAAGTCCTAAATGAATGTGTTTGGCTAATCATACCTCTATTTTCATTCCATAAGTAAATACAAAGAAAGATACTAAAAGGAATGGGAAGAATGATTGAAGCTGTTTCCAGTCGACATAATGAGGTCTTCAGTGTCCAACCACACACCTTGACTGGACATCATTTAATCCTGTTCTTCTCCATCTTGATGTAATCATCGTGACGTCTCTGGCTGGTGAACCTGCACTTCTTTACCCATGAGTTGACCTGCAGCCAAGTGTGTCATCAGTAATCAATATTTGTTGCTCAGGCACTGAGTGCTGGAATGTGTCTGTGGCAAACTCTAGTCTCGATGTGAATGAATTTAAGGCAAGAACGTGGACACTGATGTTCACAAGGATAAAAGCAAAGCATTTTCCGTTTTTATCACATTCATATTTATGAATATTTGCTGCTGCACATGACACCGGACACTGTTTTGATGTGGAATCTAATACGCAGCATCTCAAAATTGTAACTGCATTCTCCAAATTCCAACAAATAACAATGTTCTCTATTCTATCTTTTTTGTTGTTGTTCTTTTACGTAATTTTCATCCCCAGCTGCAGTGATGTTTTTCGAAAAATGTGCTCTAACTGAAAAGAAGAGACCTCTTAACCCTTGGTTGGTCACGTGGCCTATTCAAACATGAATGGTCACATGGGGTGTATG
>JAPQRQ010000002.1:6952103-6975698 GCA_037367365.1 Apogon talboti
TTAATTTGGAAATTATGAGCAATTTAAAAAAGTTGGGGTGTCGAAACACCCCAGGTGACTAACGTAGGGTTAAAGTTATTTTATTCAGCATCTCAGAGGTTGTATCATAATCCCAAAAGGGAATCCTACATAAAGTTCCTAGTTATCTGCAAAGTCATCACGTTAATGCTGTAGTAAAAGGAAAAAGACTAGTTTTTAAAGGTTTGTATAGAAAATGGCCCTTATACTTGGTGAAAACTTAGAATGTAATATATTTCATGATCTGAGAGTCAGTAATGAGGCCCAAAATGAAGCTACAATTTACACATGACAAATAAAAAGGTGTCTGTTCGGATCTTACAAATTTTAGCCCTCTGGAAAGGCTAGGCAGGCAGCACACAATGTTATGACTCACATTTGTCCATTTCTTGTTTTATTTCGTTTTACCACAGTTTACCACAGGTCTTAAACCTTCAAATAGAAACAGACACATAAATACATGAATACAACATATTTTTTCACACATACAATTGTGCTCATAAGTTTTACATACCCTAAGAGAATTTGTGATTCTTTGGCCATTTTTCAGAGAATATGAACGATAATTCAAAAACTTTTCTTTCACTGGTGGTTAGTGGTTGGGTGAAGCCATTTATTATCAAACAAATGTGTTTGCTCTTTTTAAATCATCCTGACAACGGAAACTATCCAAATGACCCTAATCCAAAGTGGACATACCCTAGTTCTTAATCCTCTGTACTGGCCCCTTTAACATCAATGACAGCTCCAAGTCTTTTGTGGTCATTGTGGATGAGGCACTTTCTTTTCTCAGATGGTAAAGCTGCCCATTCCTCTTGACAAAAAGCCTCCCAGTTCCTTAAAGTTCTTGGGCTGTCTTTTTGAGATCTCCCCAAAGTGACTCAATAATACTGAGGTCAGGAGACTGAGATGGACACTCCCTCCCACTTTTTTCTGCTGTAGCCAATGACAGGTCGACTTGGCGTTGGCTTTTGGGTGATTGTTATGTTGGAACATCCAAGACCGTCCCATGCGCATTCTGTCAGGGTAAACTTATGAGCACAACTGTATGAAACAAATAAGAAGCAAACAGTGCTGTCTTCCATATAACACAGCAGACTCAAAACACAATAGACTAACTGCAGTGACTATATTGCCCAGAAACTACATTACCCAGAAGATTTAATAGCATTAGCAGGCTATATAGCAGTTGCTACATACCAGTGGGCTGTGTGCTCCTGTTGATGGTCTGAACAGGCTGACTAGAATAGGTCATGGCTGCAGACATGTCATGTTGGTTGTACCATAACTGACATGTTGACATGTCGCCATGGTTTTTCCACAACTGACATGTTGCCATGTCACCGTGGTTTTACCACAACTGTTAGTTGGTGGATGCAGACATGTTGCCAACCACACCTGCTCATAAATATAATTTACGATGCTTATTTAACCATGGCATAAACATTACTGTTGTTCAATGAAAACTTCCTATTTTCAGCAGTGAAGTTTTTTAGACCCATTAACTTAGTCTCAACAGTTTTACCATGTGACCTGGAAGTCTTAACAGTCATTGACTGAAGTTGAAGGTTTACTTTTGTATTTGTACTGCAGCCTTGTAAACACAATACTGTGTGATGTTAAATGTAGCTACAAGTGGTGTTGTAGGTAATGGTCTGAAGAAAGAACTGTTTGTTATACGGCCTGTTTGAACTCTGCTTCATAAAATACTCCAATTCAGAGTCATGTAAGGGTGAATTTCATAAGTAAAGCATTCTCTTCCCTCAAAGGGTTTTGCTCAAACACCTGTTCTTAGTTAAATCCAAATGTCTGATGCACTGTGGGTAATGTCCTGTGGAATTGTCTCCTCAGGTCCCGTATGAGACTCTGAACAAACGTTTCAGAGCGGCTCAGAAAAACATCGACCGGGAGACGAGTCACGTGACCATGGTGGTTGCAGAGCTGGAGAAGACGCTGAGCAGCTTCCCAGTGGTCGACTCTGTGGTGTCACTGCTGGACGGCGTGGTGGAGAAACTCAGTGCCCTGAAGAGGAAGGTAAGGACCAATATGTACTGTCCGTAGGTGTGTGTACATTTTTTCCTTTACATATCAACTCATCATAAACCAATTCACGGTTGGAGCTATAAATCATCAGCAGTGCTTTTGTACCAAATGGAACAGTCCCAGGCATTTTTATTACCATTTATGCTTCTCCTTATATTGTTATCTATAATATAAAACAGCCTTTTTGAAGAGATACATTACAACTTTACTTTTTGAATCTTATTGAAACCATATGCACCTACTAAATGCTTAATAAATGAAACCTTGTATGCATTTAGTCAATAAGATAAACAAGAATCTAAGCCAGTTGCAATTAACAATGTGAGTGTTCAGTTCTAATTAAAATATATTCAAAGTTTGTTTTTTTTTTTTGTAATAAATCTCCTCAAAACTACCTTTGGGTCTCAACCTTTAGGGCGACAAGAACAGATGTTGTAGGTGTATTATTTTCGAAGTGTTTGCTTGTGTTTATGGTACTCTACGAGCCACAATACTTGGGTACTAGCATAAAGAAAAGGAAGCACAAAATAATACAAATTTATATGATTTTATTTCCCTCAAACTGGCCTATGTGTGTTTTCCACGTATTAGATTCAGATTTTAGATCGACCGTGTTCACACCTGTGTAGATTAATTTGAATGTGAATTTGTCTCCATGATTGTTTGAAGTTTATCTGATACTAAAATGCAAAACCAAACAGGAAACCTGTTCACATTGATAGAACATCATTCATCACCACTAGCACTGCTGTCGATCAGTGTTCCAGTTTGAGTTGTCACATCCTCTCATTACTGTTTTCAGAAAGATGTTTGTCCACCATGTAGTCCTCCATGACACAAAGACTCCCACCCCCTACAACACACACTCACTGCACTAATGAGCTCCATTAGTGACAGGATAGCCAGCGTATACAGATATCCCGGGAAAAAAAGTGAGTTGGTGATCCCACCATTGACCGATTTCCATAGCCAAGCCAAAGGAGTGACAGAGGTGAGACAGGCTGGACTTTTACACAGCGGACCTGCGTTCCAGAATCAAAGGGACGGTGATGCAGCGTATAGTGTGACGTATAACTTCCATATTAGAAATACCCAGAGCGTAGCTGTGTGAGCTCTCAAAGCAAAATCTTCTTAGCTAACTTCTCCAGAGTCGGCCTGTCTTTCACCATTCCACAAATGTTAGCATGGATAGATAGAGTCCTCCACTCTTGGCGTCAGTCACTTTGATATGTTTGTTTACTGTACACGGCCCGTGCTCATTTTCAAATCCCCCAGCGCAGGGGGTCTCACACGCAACACTCAAAACGTCACACCTTGGTTGGGGAACGAGAGGTGTTCCTTTTACACAGTGTTCTGTAATCATGATTCCATCTTTATCAGGACTCTGTTACTACCTCCAGAGGAGTTACAGAGTCGTGACAGAGGTGGGACCAAATGATCCCACCATTTCGTTTACACAGACGTCGTTCCGGAATAAAGGTGAAATAATCCCAAAACAGAAGTGCTGTGAAAAAGGGGCCAGTGATGCACCCGAAGTGTGTGAAGGAGAGGTGTCATAGGTCTTTCCTTCCTGCAGCTGGTAGGCTCCACAACAGAAACTGCTCCAAATAATCTGTGCAATAAACCACTCTCATGTATAATCTGTACATATGTCTATATATATATTTATGTATGTAGATACAGTATGTGTATATACTGTAGGTGTACATATAAATATCTCCCCTATCCAACCGGTAATTATATTCAGCATGTACACAACAGCTGTAAATAGTATTTATAGTTTTTTTTTTTTGATTGGTAAGTTACATTTCTATATTTCCTATTTGTATATATTCACTGTACTGACTGAATACTCTTTTTAGTCTTGTGTGCTTTGTTTACTTCACTCTTGCTGTAAATTTGGAATTTCCCCTTGTGGGACTAATAAAGGAATATCTTATCTTAATATAAATAGTGATCACAGAGATCATTGGAGTCAACAGAATGTTGGCATTACATGGAAGCACAGCTGTGAGTGGGAGCTTTGACAACAGAATAGTTGAGTCGATGTTTTCAAGGTCTTTTTTTTTTTTTTTTTTAATCAGTTGATGCTGATAATCAAGGTGTGAACAACTTTCACAAACACTGTACAATATGTTGGAAAGCCTTAGTGTCACCTTCTCTTTAGCAGTGAAAAGTTAAAAGCACTCCGACGTTTCCCAAGGTACCTGTAGACGCCACCAGTAGTTTCTCATCTACAAACCAGATCTGCCTCAGTGGGAGCCAACTCTTAAAAGCCTCGTTACTCACATCTGTACAGAAGCACTGTACCGTGGCTGTGTTTTCGTTCATGGTAAAGCTGTGGCCTTGGTCAACTGTTGGAATGCTGCCTGGCTGGTTCTTGTATCAACCGTGAGCTGAAACAGTAGAAAACAAATGGAGAGAAAAACACATTATTTTAAAGGCCTGAAAATCATCCAGAAGTTGTTGTAAAAAGGCTGTTGGTATGTAGTGCATAATGGTTTGTAAGTTAAATAACTCACAATATGACAAGATAATGATTATAAGTTGATACAGCGACTCACCTACAGTACATCATGCTGTCTTTGTAACTGACAGACAAATACACCTAAAGAATCCAAAAGCAGGAAATTCTGCATTTATTCACTACACTTTGGCATCAGTTTTATGTCATTTAAAAACATAGATGGAAAAACATACAAAAAAGTGCATAGAGAGTAAGCTCTTAAACACAGCTTCATTGTTTTCAATGCATTTACACCATTTTCCCTTTGTTTATTGAAGGCTTGGGTGCATAAATTGGGTAAGAAAATGTAACGTATCGTTTCAGAAAAATTTGTAGCAAAATTTTAAAAGCAATGAGATATTAAAAAAAACCTTTCTGTAAAAGTCATTAGATCTGGGAAAAGTTATTGAGTCATCTTTGATTCTCCACATTGATTTCACATCCATTTGGGTTAGATGTTGCCCCTAAGCCTTGTTGTGTGTGATATTTGGTCACAGTTTATCAGTAACATACTGCTGTAGGAAGTAATGCGAAATATTTCCATTGTGGAGTTTTGTCCCTCCCTCTACGTTAATCATTGCTTGTAGTGATAGTAACTTATTTCTGAAGTTACATGTAATCACTGACACAAGGAGAATATTTAGTCAGGAAATCTGCCAGTCTTTACATTGTAATGCAGTCGTATTATTTCTGCATATGAATCAAATACTCATTAAAAGCAGTGTTAGAGTTATTTCATTATTTCCCCGGTGTGTCCCAAAGGCAGCCGAGTCCATCCAGGCGGAGGATGAGAGCGCCAAGCTGTGCAAGCGTCGCATCGAGCATTTGAAGGAGCACAGCAGCGACCAGCCGGCCTCCGTCAACCTGTGGAAGAAGAAACGCATGGACCGCATGATGGTGGAGCATCTGCTGCGCTGCGGATACTACAACACTGCCGTTAAACTGGCCAGACAGAGCGGTATAGAGGTAATGATCAGTTTGTGAAGCATCCGTGTTGTCTCAAGGCGGTTCAAAGGATGCAGGAGTTAGAGTTCATGGAAATAAATGCACGTGTAAAGAAACTCTACTGCACACAGCATGAAAAACACACAAGGAATAAGTTTGTTTTTCTACTGGCCTGTTTTAACTTGTATATCGTTGCTGTCGGGCAGAACCCTCATAAGTCCATTTTGTTTTGAGGTGGGGGGGTTGTCATAAAATGATTCTTTTGGTAAGTCTTCACATTACCCTGAACATTTTTAACCAATGAAAGGTGTTGAAAATGGCTTGTGACCACATCTCTTAATTGCATTCATTTATTTAGAATATACATTGTTTTTCCAGTATCCTGAAAAGTAACAGTTGTGGACATAAGAGGTTTCCACCCGACAACGGCGAATGTGTGTTTCATCAGTAGTGAGTGCATTTGACAGACCTTTAAATTAATGTGTTATGTGGTCATCTTCTTTCCCATATCCACACATCTGTTTCTGTAGGATCTGGTGAACATTGAGATGTTTCTCACAGCTAAAGAGGTGGAAGAGTCCCTGGAGAGACAGGAGACCGCCACCTGCTTAGCCTGGTGCCACGACAATAAGTCCCGTCTGCGCAAGATGAAGGTGTTTAATACTTTTTTTTTTCTCAAATGTCAAAGAAATTAATGGAAAAACAAGAATATTTGTAATGACTATTTTAATCAGCCCTGTCAAGCCACCAAGGAAGAGTACAAATGTATAAATACCCACTGGTTTTGTAAATCCCAGGTTGCTGCAACATTTAACACCATTAATGCCCTAATACAGACAAGATTTAATTATTCTCTCAGCGCGTTCTGGCAGTAGCAGCGAGTTAACGTCTTAATCCTCAGATTAACCTACTAAACCAGAAAGTGCTCAGCAGACCCCTGTCAAGATGCCTTTCATTCACATTCAACCTTGTACTGGGTAGAGACGGACAAAATACAAATATCAGAATAGTTACAGGATGTTGTTTGTTCTGTTGAGAATGTTTGAGAAATGTAATGTAGAATAAAAGGTTTTGTTTGGTCACAACACATTAGGAAAGAGTTTTCAGTTATTTTCAAGTTTAGGTGATAATTGTTCTTTGTGTAAATCAACCTGCTACAGTCATAAGGTTTTGTTTTTGTTTTATTTCCATCATGTATTCCAGGGTTTTCCTTTGGTTGGCAGAGGGCTTAGATTGCTGTTATGACCTCTTTATTGTTGAGTGAAAACTATATGTTTTATGCATGCATAATTTTGGATAAATATCAAAATATTCTTTAGAAAATAGCTGAAAGAGCCGAAACAAATCTGCTCACAGGTGAAGGTACACCACTGTAATTTAGCTAAAATAAGTAACTAGCATTATAAAGCTTATTAGTATGTGGCCCCTGGGGAACCACAGGTGGTAGATGCTGGGGAGAGCAGACTTTTGGGAAAAGATGTTAGTCTATATTTTATAAGTACTGACATAAAAATAGTTTGGTAAGTAATTCTTTAAAATGTGAATGACGATATATTAATACACAGGTGCGCCCGAGTGAAATTGTGAGGCAAGGACAGGGTGGGAGGGTGAATGATTCATAAGATTGGGGGGGGTACCGCGTACTCGGTACTGAGGGTGGACCATAGAACCGCACATCTCCTCTTTCCCTTTGCAAAGTGAAACTGAAACTTAACACGTGTTAATAATTCCTCTACACGTCCCGCTGTTGTGAACGTCATTTACCTTTCCCCTACCTCCTGAAACTTCGCAAACTTTGAGGGGGCAGGACGTTCTTGGGGGCGGCGCGTTCTTGCCCCCCCCCCCCCAAAAAAAAACAAAAACAAACACCCGCACCGATAACGATATGTCGGGACTGTAGCTAGTAAACTTGGTGTTCCTGTTTTGAACTTCATTTCCCATCATGCGTGGTACTCCGTTTCCGTGATTGTAAAGTAATTGTATTCCAAAATGACTAATATCTCTGAAAATATTGGTTCTATCAACTTGTTGAGAAGGTGCATGTGTAGATGGGAGTATTCAACTGTAGGTATCAAATTTGCCAGTTAAAAACGTCTGTATTTCTCAGAACAGCCCAGACGCGCGCGCAAGCACACACACACACACACACAGACGCTCTGAGATCTTCCAGCATTATGATATAGATTTACAGAAAAAATACTGTGTGTGCAGGAGAATGTGGTGTCTTTGGTTTCCAGGGAGGTAGAGGATGTGTTAGTTGTGTTCATTTGTTTCTTCAGGTGCATTTCTTATAATGATAGAGAAACTGTATTCATTACATGAGGCTCTAAAATCCATCAGCACTGCAGCAGGTGTATAAAACAGATCAGTTTCTTTCCTGCTGTCACAGGTCAGTGAAGGGCAACATAGGAACACAGTGGGCTTTTTTGACACTGCAGCTGATTAAAGTGGACGACATCCTTTTTGTTTCTTTTTCTAGAGTTGTCTCGAGTTCAGTCTGAGAATCCAGGAGTTCATCGAGCTCATCAGACAAAACAAACGCATGGACGCAGTCAGGTACAACCCACAGCACACCATGGTGTTCAGGAACACCACCAATACAGGCAAACCAGTTACACCTTTAACTTTTCTCATCACCTGGCTCTGACTGAACCATTTCCACTGCTCTTCTGTGCATGTGTCTCTGTGCGAATATCAGACATGCAAGAAAACACTTCAGCCAAGCAGAGGGAGGGCAGCTGGATGAGGTTCGGCAGGTGATGGGGATGCTGGCCTTCCCATCCGACACACACATCTCTCCATACAAGGTAACACACTCTGTTCCATTGTAGATGTGTACATCATAGTGTTTCATATGGTCAGACACCTTTATATACAAGCAATAATAATCTGGAATTTTACTTTTTACATTTCACACGTGAAAATGGAAGGATAAATGAAATTGAATTCCTTGGTGTGATCTTGGACCACAAAATCTGATGGAAACCACACATTTAATATGGTCGAGGGAAGTTGTCACAGAGCATTACCGTCCTGGGAAAAACGCATATCCTCAATCAGAACGTATTGTATACATTATACTGTACATTACTTTTACTGTATTTGAGTTACTGTGTTGAGGTGTGAGGAAACGCATATAAAACCAATATACAACTAACCCACAATATACACAATGCAGAAAAAGGCCATTGGACCGATAAATAATGCAAGATATAGAGACCATACAAATGAACTTTGTTTTAAGATTACAAACTCTAATATGTCCAGATTTGATTCAGTTTAAAACGGCACAGCTACTACTTAGAGCAAGACATGAATTTACTTCCAAATAAAATACAGAATTTTGTTCTCAGAGAGAGAAGGGGGATATAATCTGAATTTGAAGATGCATTTTGTCAGAACAACTGTAAAAAAAGATGTGTGTTTCAAACACAGGGGTTAAATTATGGAACACTCTAACATAAATTTAAGCAAAGTAAAAACATAAATTAGTTTAAAGGAAAATATAAAAGGCAATTTTTAAATAAATAGTAGGATGATGAAAAGCAGCATCTATCTATCTATCTCTCTATCTATCTCTCTCTCTCTCTCTCTCTCTCTCTCTCTCTATCTATCTATCTCTCTATCTATCTTGCTCTCTCTCGCTCTATCATAGAAGTACTGTGGATCAGCCTTATCACATTAATGTCCTTCTCAATAGACACACATCTGTAGTTAAATGCATTGTGTATTTTACAGTCCGTGGTTAGTGTGAGGAACAACATAATTATAAAACTATGGGTGAATCGTAGAAATGGTTACCTGCTCACTGGCTGAAATCCTTCATAATATTTGATCCAAATTCTCAGAAGAGTAACGTTAGTCATGAATGACTTCATCAAAACAGCCCTGAGAAAATATTACAGTTGCAGACCAGCCACTAGATGGCGACTGTTGCCTCTTCAAAGTCCATTACCTCATGTCCTTTCTCAGTTCTCTGCTTGTGTACCTGCTTTTAGTTGAGGTTTACTTACAGTGGGTGAGAATTCACTTATGTGGCATCAGTGTGGTTCCAAAGTCATGAAAATATGAGTCACAGTGGCTTTGACCTCCTGAGGGATGCAGTTAAATAAGGAGGATCAAACTCCAACTGGGACCTTAATTAAACAATACAGGTAATTTCCACTTGATCTGTGCCTTTGAGAAACAGAAACAGGCCTGTTTACACCTGCCGCTGTGTTTGGAAAGCAGCGAGCTGTTAATCACAGTTTGGTTAAAAACAAACACATCTTTGGAAAGCAAGTTAATGTGCAAAGCAACACATGCACCAGAGCAGAACTCTCAATACAAAACACAGACCGAAAACTGGGCTCGTGTCCGGATTCCTTGATGATAGTCATCACTACCCTCATGGTGGTGTTTCCATTTTCCATTTCAGAAAACTGTGGATAAACTTCCTCAGGGCAATACACTGTTTCTGTGTGATGTAGTGAAAGCAGTCTCCTATGTCTTCACTACTGTTGATTGTGTTTTGTGGCCTTTCCTTTGTGTTGCTTTTATTCATTGTCTCACATTGAGATGGTTTTATTTAAGTGAAGTCAATGCTGTCAAACATGTAAAAATAATACATTGTAGAATATGTGTATCTGTTTCTGTATCTGAACGATTCTGCATCATTTATTATAGAAATTCTTAGTCTGTGCCGAGTAGATGTTGTCACAGTTAGTTCTTTTCTTTTTTTCTTTTTATTTACTTCTTTTCTCTTTTATTCTCACTCTGTTCCATCAGGATCTTTTGGATCCAGCTCGCTGGAAGATGCTGATCCAGCAGTTCCGCTACGACAACTACAGACTGCACCAATTGGGAAACAACTCTGTGTTCACGATCACCTTACAGGCTGGATTGTCTGCCATTAAGACACCGTATCCTGACAGTTATCTGCTTTCAGTAGTCCTTGATCTTCTCTGTTACACGCCGCTTTAGTTTGGATCTATGGGCTGAAAACTTAACTCGTATAAAGGTTACAGATGAAGTAATGAGGCTGAGTTATTTTTGCTCATCATTTGTTTACCCTGAGGCTGCAAAGTGAAGTTTAGTGAATGGGATTTTTTTCTCTTCTGCAGTCTTCAGTTCTTCTCTTTACTGTTGTTTACAGTTGGATTTAGACATAATAGGCAAAAACAATAAGTGAGTAGGTTTTGGGGGCTGTATGATATGATGATAGGTGTTAATGTAGCTTAATATCACACTTTTTGTGACCGTCTTTTACACCATATGGATGCTGCTTTATGTTCTTTGACATGACACGTATGCAGCCCGTGTGTTGTGTTGTTTTATATTTTATATATCTACACTGTATCTTAGTTCGCCACTATAGTTTAGATGTGAAAGTTCAATATTTGTATCTTGCATAAATATGTGTAGTATTTATTTTACTGTTTACAAGGATTGCTTGGTTTTGATATTTTTAATCATATTCACATTTTACACCTAAGTTAAGTTTGTCAGTAGTTTTTGTCAGTTACAATTAAAATGTTATATAGACTATTACGGAAAACCTACAACTACAGCAGACGAGACTACAAGGGAAGCAATTCTTCCCCCAAAATTTGAGCAGAAAAAAAATGTGGATAGTGTCAGCACATTTATTCTCATCAAAGCTGTTTCCCCCATGAATAACACATTTTTATTGGCCTTTTTGAAGTAATTTCTTGTAAAGCACGATGGTTCTAATGGATTTCTCGCACTGAAGCAGAGGCTGCTCTCACGTCAAATCTATTGAAGCAGGAAGGTGGGAGCGTTGTAAAAAATCTAGTCAGTCATTGGACAAAATATGTTAAATAAGTCATTTCCCGGACTCATCACATCAATAAGGATGAATAGAGCGGGGCAGGTCTTGAAAAACCCCCAAGGACCAATGAAATGACAGGACTCATGGCTTTCACTTGTGATTGGCTGAAACTGGGATGGGAGTTTTTTTTTGCGCCTGGTCGTCCTCTTAAGTGTTGTTTCGCCACAGCTAGATCATCATCATTCAGCATGTGGTCTGTTTGCTGGAGAACACTTTTAAGAATCCCTGGACGTATTCATTGAAAGGAAACTGCTGAAGAGTCTGGAAAAGAGTCTGATTTGGTATGAGGGTAATTCTTCATTTCATAGAGAAGGAAAGAAGGGTGGAATTCACATACAAATCATAAGTTTGTGGTTTGGAAAAATGCTACCTCTGCTTCCCCTATTCTTAACACCACCAGCCACCACTGGACTACAGAACTGTGCAAAAGTCTTAGGCCACCTTCATCTTTGTTGTCTATTCAGGGTTGCAGTTATACCTATTTATTTTGCATTCTCTTTTCTTCACATACAACAATATAGGAAATATGTGCACAGATTTAAAAGACACACAAAAAACCGAACTAAATGTGTTATAAAGGTTAAAGTCACTATTTATTGTGACCCCATGACAAGAAGCAGCACAAGAAATTACAAACATCTGACATGTGTTGAATAAAACGTCAGAAAATTATTGCCATGAATCTCATATTGTCTAAACAAAAGGGTTAAAGACGTGTTAAGTACAAAGGGAGGTCACACTAAATATGACCACTTTGGTTTATAGAAGCTGTTTTTAACCTCAAACTTCTGTTTTTCCTGCTGTACATACAAATATATATATCCAGATTGGATCTAAATACAGAGACCAACTCATATGTGTGGACATTAGAACTTTATTAAACCGACAAACCTAGGAGTTTTACACAGTACTGTAGGTCATGACATGAATACACTGGACATGAATGATCATTTATCAAATATGAGATTTTGGTTAAATCGCACGGACATATTATCTATTCCATCGATGCATTCTGGCGTGAATTCAGTTTAAAGAAAATTATTTCAAATGACAAATGAAAGAAATGTCCTCCTTAACTAGCTGCCACAGTCAGTGCTACAAGGAGGACGGTACCTCGAAGAACCCAGACTGCCCTGTGTGCAGTAAATCCTTAAACAAGTTGGCTCAACCTCTACCCATGGCTCACTGTGCCAACTCCAGACTAGTCTGTAAGATCTCTGGAGAGGTGATGAATGAAAACAACCCTCCGATGATGCTGCCGAATGGATACGTCTACGGCTACAATGTGAGTACCCTCCAGAACAAAACACAGTCATAATGCTGTGGTCAGTGCTTATGACTAAAGCTGGACACACACACTTGGATTTAACCCTAACTGTTCTAGTGTGTTCATAGTCAACAGGTTGAATCATACACAGACACAGGTGTTGAGCGTTTAGAAAAACACTGAACTCTCATACATTCAGAAGTTTGAAACATGTTGAATATTTATGATCGGACCAGTTGATCATTGCTGTCAGAGACTGAAAATGACAAAGAGAAATGGCAAGTGGAGAAACAATTGTTGTATAATATCAGGTCTTAAAGCCAGATCTATTTCCACATTTAGTTATAGATACTGTACATCTGGCACACTTTGTTATAAGGGGAAAAGTTCTGTGGATTGTTATAGTTGTTTTGCATGGCTGAGGACAGGATGCAGGGACATCACCTTTGTCAAATATTGTCAAATAGAGAAGTTGTTTAGGTGGAACGCATGAGGAAGACACTATTAAAATGTCTAAATCCCTCTAATAGTTTGCCCGTAGTACTGCTATGTGGCAACCAATAATGTAATAACAGCTGATAACATAATAAGTTGCTATTAATATAATAAAATGTTTGTTATTGCAACCATAATTCAGGAGAGAGTGCTGCATCGTATGATAGGTATGCCATCCACTATACCTATTTTTGATGAGCAAACTGCAAAAAATCTTTTTTGTAAGAAATGCAGTCCTATGTATGTATTATTACTTTATCAGCTGCAGTTATAACATTTTCAAAGGATTTTTCTAAATGGTAGGCCAATAACGTATTACATTATTGTCAAGTTAGTACATTATTGACTTTATTACATGTGTTATGGCCAAAATTATTATGTTATTGGTTGCTACATGCCATAATATTGCAATAATTTGTATGGGACATAATCATCAAATAAAATGCCATTATTGTGACACCATTAATGGTGGACTCCTGTTTTGAATGTTGACTTCAATCTGCTCCAGTCGGTTCAGCCCTTGGCTCCAGTCCCTCATCCTGTTAAGTGTGTGCCCGTCTTAAACACTGTGTTGAAATGAGAAAACTCAGGCATGATTTCCTTCTTAATTTCTCGTCCTCTCCTCTTCGTCCCCTCTAGTCCCTTCTGTCTATTCGCCAAGACGACAAAGTGGTGTGTCCCAGAACCAAAGAAGTCTTCAACTTCTCTCAGGCTGAGAAGGTCTACATCATGTGATCACACAGATGAGCGGTCTGAGTGACCACGTACGGCCCTGCGTCCATCACCTGTGACTTGGCCCACTCAGAGAGCCACCTGTGGAGCTGTGATCCAGTGCCCCCATCCCCACTCACCAACCCCCCCTCCTCTCCAAACCATGATTGTCTCAAGTTGGCCAATTCCGCAACCCTTCCCCTCCCCAACCCCCTTTTATCCCACAGAAACTGGGCTCTTCTCCCTTCAGACTCTTAGATGTGGCTAGAAAACAGTTTGTTTGATCTATTCAAGCACATGGACTATCAACATTGTCATTATATTACAGGCCTTCACTCTGACCAGTAGAGACTAGAGAAAAGGACTGAGGGTGGAAAAACCGCTAGGTAGATGTTTGATTTTACGACAACAAATAAAAACTTGTTGAGGTTACTTTGATGTTTATTTTCTTTCCCTAGTCTTTTGTAACTTGAATAACACGTTGCAGGACTTTATTAACCCCGTATCACAATACTTACAGATTAACACATGAGACTTGTCCGAACATGACTGATCACGTGGCTGCATCGTATCGTGTGATGCATGCTGTGCTGTGTTTGTGGTGGATTTTCAGGGAGATAATGATGATGATAATGATGATTACTGTCTCTGTTGAACTGCCTACTTTTTGCATTTCATTCCCCCTCTCGACTGTGAAACTGGGGCCTGGTTTGGGCTCCTTTTCAAATGTAAATATTAGATAGGGATTGATAATCCTTGTGTAAATTCAGGGGGTGTCGGGACAGGTAACAACAACAATCATTTACCTTCTAAGAAGATTGCTGTGTGAACAAAAAGATAAGTCTTGTTTGTTGTAAACCTGGTATAACCCACTGTCCCCACGTTTAGTGTAAACCTAGTGCTTCTTATGAACTTAGTTAAATGCATTATGGTATATGTCCTGCCATAATGAAATTCACGCAATATCCAAACAGGGAGAACATTTTTGTTTTTTAATGAACATTGTCTTCCTTTGACGTATGCGAGGTTTGGTCGTCTGGGTTCTCTACTTTATTTCAGCAAAAACAAAGAACAAATTTTAGTAAAATTTGGATTTGATCTGTAGATTTTTAAGTCAAGCAATTAATTGCCCGTGTCTTTTTTTTAAAGTTTATTTTAATTTCACAAATATTTCTTTCAGCAATGAATCAAGAAGGACTATGGAGATGCTGTTCACTTTTAAGATTCAGTTGTAAATTCTGCAGGGTTTATGTAGCATTAAAAATACACCAACCTCTTTAGTATCTCACATGGCTTCATGCACCATGTCTGCCTTTTTTACCACATGCACTGAGGTGAATCTCAGCTAGGCTGCTGGTTTTAAATATCCTGCCTTTTCTTAGGAACTCGGAAGGAAAACCCGCCTTTGGTCACCAAACAATATGCTTCATCCTCATCTTCTATGACTTAGAAAAACACTGTTGATGATAAATGGGCTGGGAATATGATCAGACCAAAGGTACAAATATGGATTAATAGGGAAAGAAAGTTGACTTACCTGAAAACAAATGCACAAATACCCCTGAAATTGTGAAAATACAACCTTCAACGCCCTAATGAAGCGGTCTGCTTCTTTATGTTGAACATGTTCAGTCTTGTGCTCAGTCATTTCTTCCATCTATTGTTTATTGGCAAACCCAAAGTTGCCTCATTTGTGACCATTACTGATTTTGGAACTGTAACTGTAAGGACACAGCCTGTCCTGTGTGTTTGTGTTGGTAGATTAGATCAAGGGATTGTTTCATGAGCAATATGTCTCATAAAGATTTCAAAGAAATTGGATTTCAGTGTTTCTTTCTTTCCAATGCCCGCTCTGCTCTTTATTCAATACGACCATTAATAAAGGCTCCTGTCGGTGTGAGGATGATGATGGAAAAGGTTCACACCTCATCTGTGTACATGGAAATTCAACCAAGTGTTGTCTTTCACCTGAAACTCCGACTTGTGGACCAGCCTTTGATCGTCTGCGGGTGGAAAGCTTCCGTGCAGATAGTGTTGATCCTATTAACTCAACTATTATTAGCTCAACTACTGTTGAGCCTGTGGAGTAACAAAAACGTTTAAATGATAAAAGGATTGTAACCACAGATATGACAAGATCTGATCTTGCTTGGCTCCTTCCAAAAAACTAAATGAAACTAAAACTAGACTTGGTTTATTTACAGTCATCACCGATGGTTTTTATATGTGGTTTAATATGACAGTGGGTGATTCTTTTCGCCACTGAAGATGATTTTGTTGCAATTTTGATTACACATTTATTCAATCTAGAAAATGTTTGACCATAGTGGAAAATACATACTACAAGTTTCAAGGGCCTGTGGTAACAACTTCCACTTCACTGGTTTTATTTAACATAGAGCCTGTAAACATCAGATACATTAAAGATCAGAGACTGAGACAGGAAATGTGCTCAACAGTTTCTGATATGAAATTGCCAACAATCTACTATTAAACATTCCAGCCATTGTTTCAATTTAAGATTGTATTTATAACATAGAGAAACAGTAAGAGATTTAAGTTATGTAAAACTGGCTCTTATTTAGAGTTTCATAAACATAAACATTTATATCATTTGAGATCAGGTTACTAAATAGCGTCCTTACTGAACATGGAGAGGTTAGAATATTAAAACAGCAATAACAATCTAACCCCAAAAGTCACATTTTGCTCCCTGTGATTATAAATATAATAGATTTAATGAAAACAATTTGAGTGACTAATAAAGGAATATCCTAACCCTAATATATCAAACTGTGAGCACCCACAACTAAATCTGTGTTTCAGGCCTAAAACTGGACCGCAAGAAAACTTGGTAAATGATAAAGCAAAACAAACACATTTGACTCAGAATTTATGATTTTAGTACCTACTTTGATCATTTTCTGTATTTTGAGAGGCTTTCACTGTATCAAATTAAAAGAAGTTCAATCTGAGTGATTATTCAACAAAGAGGTGTTAATTTGTGGTTTTAAACTATGATCCTATGATCAAATACATGAACATTTCAGAAATCTAGACACAAGAATGAAAACAGCTGTAAAATCTTATGTTTCAAACATCTGACTCTACAGAAGCAAGATAATGTAAAAACACTGAAACATTTTGTGTTTATTTAAATGTGTAACCAAAAATAAACCCTAAAGACAAAACGAATTATAAATGTATCAGCTGCTGATCTCCAAAGAAAAAAAAGAGTTTAGGAATTACATCACGATAAATATTGTTACCCAGCTCTACCCACTATGGCCCTGTCTGCTTAAATGTAAAATAAATAATGATTCTCTGTCAGAAGTGTGATTGTTTATTTGTATTGACACGTTTATTTAATGGATGACGAGACGCAGCTTTGAACCGGAAGAGGCGGGGCTACTTATAATTCTACTGACGTCACACTTTTCGGTATAAAAGCCTCTGCGTCCCTCCCCTTCCTCCATCTTGAGACTTCATCTTTGTTCCAGTTGCTGAACCCAAACCACAGCTCCCGTTCCAAGATGAGTGACCAACTCTGCAAACTGTTCGTCGGCGGCCTGAATGTCGACACTGACGACGATGGCCTCCGTAAGCACTTCGAGCAGTACGGTAAGCTGACCGACTGCGTTGTGGTGGTGAACAAGCAAGTGCAGCGGTCCCGTTGTTTCGGCTTCGTGACCTACTCTAGCCCGGACGAGGCCGACGCAGCAATGGCGGCCAGGCCTCACTGCGTCGACGGCAACACGGTCGAGCTGAAGCGGGCCGTGGCCAGAGAGGACGCCAACAAGCCGGAGGCCCTCGCAAAGGTTAAGAAAATCTTCGTCGGCGGCCTGAAGGATGACATTGAAGAGGAACATCTGTCCGATTATTTCTCCCAGTACGGGCAGATCGAGAAGGCCGAGGTGATCTCGGAGAAGGAGACCGGGAAGAAGAGAGGCTTCGGCTTTGTGTACTTCACCGACCACGACGCTGCCGATAAGGCGGTTGTGGTGAAGTTCCACACCGTTAATGGACACAAAGTCGAGGTGAAGAAAGCCCTGACGAAGCAGGAGATGCAGGCGGCCAACAGGAACGCCATGGCGCCGAGAGGCCGACCAGGCCGCGGCATGAGGGGGAGTCAAAATGGCTACGGCAGAGACTACGGCGGAAACTACAACTACGGAAATGGCGGAGGCTACAACTGTGGCGGCTATGGAGGAGGGTACGGAGGACCCTATGGGGGTGGCTACGGAGACCAGGGAAGTGGGTATGGCGGCGGAAACGGCTACAACGACTTCGGCGGCAGCTATGGCCAGCATGCCTCTGGTTATGGCCCGATGAAAGGGCCATCCTACAGCGGGCCCAGGAGCTCCGCACCCTACGCCAGAGGCGGCGGTGGAGGCTACCCGAGGGGGGGCTACGGCGGTGGCTATTAAGTGAGACAATGGAAAATCGACCACCCCACCCCCTACCATATGTTACCTCCAGTCAGGATTTGGACGTCAAAACTCAAATTCAGTAACGGGGCTTCTGCCGTGAAACCCACCCATGGCAGAAATGGACACAGAGCCCTAAACATAATGAAGACCTCAAACCAAACAGGTAGGAAGGTCACTTCCCAGAAAAACCTGATATAAACGAGCAGCCGTTGTTGCCGTCAACTAGGACACATTGACGTAAAGAATAAAACTTACTCTGATCCCTTTTTATTATGTACTCACGCTGATCTGCGTGTAGGTGTCGTCTATAGTTATTTTTTATTTGCGCTCACCAGTTGTTTTGGAAATTTCGATGCAGGATTGTTTTGCTGGCAAGTTCTTTATTATTTTAATATTTGCATTTTAAGCAAGTAGATTAGATTTTGTTTTCTGCAGTAAATTTTAGTGTGGTTTCAATGTATGAGGTTGAGTCAAGCATGTTTTGTGAATTTCATTATCGCACTGTCTGAATTACTTTATTTTCATTTACTGAAGAAAGCGGGAGCGTCATACTGCAGGATCCAGTTTCCTTGTTTCCTTCCCCATATACTGTGTTCTTTACCCAACTCTCCTCACGCATAGTAATAGTTTCAGTCAAAATATTGTTCATTTTCCATTTACCTGTAGCAATATCAATGTATATTGTATACTTTGTCTGAAGAACAAAACTTACTGTTAAAATCCTTTGGTATGCATATGTATGTTCATTTTAAATAAAACATTATACCACTTAGCTTAGTTATTTTACTTATTTAACCAGGCTTCCTTAAGTTGTTCCACAGGTTGTATAAGTGACTTCATCTTGTTGTTCTTTAGTTACATGGCATCTTTTCCCACTTACATTCAGGTGGGTGAAATGGTGAACCAGTTGTAGTCTACCCACAGCCAATGCATGTAGGCTTTGTAGGGTTTTACTTTTATATATTTTTTTAATAATGTGGTTTAAACTTTGCTAATTTTATATTTTTCTTTCTACATATTTAATACATATCTTTATGTGAACTTGAGGGCTCTGATATTTATCTTTGATTATTCCTACATTTAGGTGTTCTTACTCGTATTCCAGTAGGCTATCCCAGCCAAAATAGCCGTAGCAGTTTGTTTGTAGGCTACATCAGGACCCTGTTGATTACCTGGGGTCGATTGTGATAGGAGTCTGAAATATCTCTTTAGGATATCCACATCCAGCAACCTAGGTATGTAAATCAACCTGTCTTCACTCTGTGTTGGTCAACCATGTATGGATTATCTTTGAGATGGTGCACAAGTGTGCCATTTTATTTTATAATATAAACAATTTAATCAGATTTAATTGCGTTTCATATATAGCTAATCTTAAAATAGAAACAAAGGGGGGTGGGGGTTTATTTTATTTGCTCTTTAATGAACTGGGGTGGGCAGAAGGGGACCCTAAACAATTCCACCATTAAACTACTTAATGGAACAAGTAAATTGGTGTCTCCTCCTGAAAACCTTTCTCTGTTCCGTTTCTCACTACGTTTCTTTCCATCTCCTCCAGGTTGCTATGGTAACCTGGACACGAGGACATCACCCCGTCAATGATGGGGTGTGTGTCTCCATGCTGACGGGGGAACCGGAGAGTGGTTGTGCCTTCTCCCCCTCAGGTGAAGTCAGTTTTCACAAAGGATTCTACAGTGTGGCCAAATGCAGCTTGTTGTTGTTCTGGAAATGAGTTACTTATTTTTATAATATGGTGCCTTGGTGCCATCATCTTTTCCCAAACAGCAGCATGGATTACCTTATTTCAAAGCTTTTTTTTAAGCTCTTAAATGTTAACTTCTGAGTCTTATCAAATGGTCATTTTATTGCATTACTTCTAAACATGCTGATGGACTGGGACAAGTTGCTGGCACTACAGGCAGTTTAAAAAAAAAAAAAAAAAAAATGTATTAAACATTTTTACTTATAATCTTTGTCTTCTATTATTGAGTACAAATAATGAATTATATGAAAATTTTACCTGTCCTTTAAGACTTGTACAGTTGAGTTAAAATGTATATTTAAAAAAAAAGGTTATGCAGGTGTCCAGGATGGCAGTAATGAAAACTTACAGGACTGTGAAAGGTTGATAATGTTACGGTCTTAATCTTTCTGATCGTGCATTGCACCTTGTGTCACTCAAGATATAATTTACATGTCATGAATAACAAGGGATGTTGTGGAAACGTGTGCTTGAGCAATGAGTTAATTACCAGTTATACTTTTTCTTCTGACCCTCAGTGCATATGTTGGACTGGAGAAGTACACCCATATGAGCAATGTTAAAATACTGTAGTTTCCAGATGAGGCATGGTTTTCTTTACTATTGCGCCCCCCCTCACTGAAGGAAAGGGAGACCACCCTAGCTCTGAATTCTGACTATACTACAGTCTTAATCACGTTGGTTTTTGCTCAGAAGGTGTCAGTTGAATGTAGAAATAAAACCTCAACAGTCAAAACCATATGTAAAACGTTCCCCCCGCTTTAAGGTCGACTTCAACGTTGCAGTAATTAACTAGGATGGAAACCCAGTCTGCGTCTCCACACCTGCTCTAGATGCACACTATCATATATCGTTCTCCAGAGTATACGTTTCCCTACGTTACAACAAACATGAGCTCAAATGCACAAGTGAGTAAATAAATGTCCTGAAGGAATAAAAGCACCAGAATGTTACAGGAAAAAGGAAGAGTTAACTTCATATGTTGTGATTACATAAGAGACAAATTTACTAGTGTGGCATGTTTAATGTTTTTTTTTTTTTAAGGTAAGGACAGTTGACTATTTTAGATACAAGATTTGCAGTTTGCACAGGAATTCATAATCAGCTTCATGAATAGTTGCAAAACTGCTCATTATTTTCCATGAGGGTACTCCAGTCGTTTAAGCCTTCTGTCAGGACTTCCTTGGTCACTTGAGGTTTTTCAGACCTGTGTTCTAAGCCACAGCACAAGGTGAATCTGGACATTTCAGACTTAAAATGTCCTCAATCTCAGGATAAAATATTTGAATGTATGTCTGAGATCAACATTTTTAAGCATTTAGACACTACTGATGAACAGTAAAAACTACAAATTATTAAAATTTCTTCACGAAGACTAAAAAATGCTTCCATGTGCATCACATTTTTGTATTTTATTGTCATTTACTTGGCTTCATAAGAAAAACCACACAAACTATGAAGAAAACCCCTCACATTGGTGCAGTGTACTTCCACTAACCTCAGTACTCGAGTAAACTTAAACCAAGAACAGTTTTTTTTTTGGTGAGAAGTGTTGTATTTAATCCTCTTGGTACTGAAGTGAGTATCTTTGCCAAAATAGGATTTCTAAAGTTCTGTTTAAAAATAGATCAACTGGAACATTTAAATCTTGATAGAGACAGAATTTTACTGTTAAATTGGCAAAATGATGGAAAGCTGTGATTGTAATGACATAGAAGTGGTTGGTTTAATTGAAATTTACCATGACTAAACCTAACTTTGACCTGAAAAACTGACTTCTGTTGGTTAAAGCACTTGGGCATACATTTAAATCAACATAAATCTTAAAACTTAAACTTTAATGGTGATGTTTAGGGAGGTAGATGTGATGTGTGGTTGGAACTGTACAAGTGACTTTTGATGATGGCAGTGTGGATTTTACTTCTTTTTTTTTTTTTGCCTTTTATAGGATAACGCTGATGTTTTCTGATCATGGAAAAGGAAACCCCAGCTTTGTTGGCCAAGCTTCTTTTTTTAATGTACCTGCAATAAATTTATATATTTTCATATACCAACAGACTTGTTTGTTACTTATTTACAGTGGTTGTAGTTTGGTTGCGTGTCTCTGTTGCTGTGCGGTTGTGATATGTCTTAAAGAGACTGAAAAAGGTCGACTGATACTGATAATGTCCACATTTTCTGAAGTTAAAGGTGTTCCATTGTGTCTTCTCTGTTAATCCATGACATATCTTCAACTCAGTCCAAGGTTACTGTGTCTCAGTGCACAAAAATCTTAACGTGTTTGTTGTAGGTTAACCCAAACGGATACTGTGGGGTTCCTAGTGATAAGGCTCTGTCAAGGCCAAATAATCAGAGCAATGTGCTTGACTCTGTATTAAAAAAAAAAAGAAGAGGGAAAATGCTTGTAGTCCCTCCCAACATGGCTGTGTTGCAACATGTGCTAGCAAGGACACTGAAGTCTTTCCGCACCCGAGGAGACGCTAGCATAGATAAGTTTCGTTTTTTTAATAAAGGGCGAAGTACAAGTAACCGAAACACATTAAACACATACCGTTTCGATTTAGAATTTGCAGTTTAAAGTAAAAAAAAAAACACTGGTAGCTCCCTCTTAAAAGCGAAACCATTATATCTCGATCAACACTACGGCAGTAACCGAGCAGTTGTGGTCGTTCAGTTTTTATCGCAGCGCCATCAATTCTTCCTGTCTGTAGCGATTCATAGAAAGGAGATAACGTCTGCCTAAAGCCACATTGAATTATTTATTCGTTTTATTAAAACTATTCGGCCCGTGTAAGATACATGGACCTAATAATGGAGCTGATTTCACGTTCAAAGTCTGCAGTTATTAAGAGCTCCTTCCAGAATGACGAAAAATAGGACATTATCGGGTCATTGATAAAGAATTAATTAATCGCTTTTGTGTTATCACAGCCTGGTGTATGCCTCTGTAGTAGCTGTTTATTCTTTCTATTGGTATTTGGTGAAACGCTTTGTGTTGTAATTCAACAGAAGCGATCACAAAGGCCGAAACCCACACTTCCTTCTCTTCACTGGTTGCGAATTTGCAAAACGCAGGATGGCAGGGGAAGGTACCGCCTTTCTTGCCTCTGGATTGGCTAGAAAGGCTCTTCTCCGATTGGCTACTTGATCTGGCAGTTAACTTGTGTGCAGTGCAGGCTGCCGGCTGCTACTCAAGCTGTCAGGCGCTAGAAGATGCATCACTCTTCGCTGAGCAGAGGTTAATAATAATAATAATAATAATAGTAATGATAATTATCTATCTATCAGTCTATCTATCTATCTTAGTCAATTTAAGGTCAGATTTAAAGTTCCCACATTATGGAATACGAAACCATCAGATCAAAAATTGCACCTTAATTTCATTATTCAAATCCAGACTCAAATTGTCAGCTAAAGAAGTAATTCTACATTTCATACCACATTACATATATGCTACTCATTTTAAACATTTTTCACGATTGTGAAAATTAAATCCTATAGTACGAGATAAGAGTATGTGTGTATACAGTTAGTGTATGTATGCATGTATGTAAATGGAATATATAGGGTGTATGCTTGCGTGTGTGT